>PVKA01007208.1:0-79080 GCA_004027165.1 Ctenomys sociabilis | reverse complement strand
TATATATATATATATATATATATATATATATATATATATATATATATATTTTTTTTTCCCCCCAGGGCCTATAGGGTCTCAGTAGGTAGATAGGACTCATAGTGATTCTCTTGTTCTGAGCCTCAGTATGAATGAAAATATATATATATATATATATTTACAATACAATCTCACTAAAGAACATATATGGAAAAATATACAACAAGATTCTTAAAACATAATGAATCACCACAAAGAACAGATATCAGGATCAACAGGTTTAATATAACACATGTAACATATACAAAATATATTGTTTATGTAAGATACACACACATATATATATATACATATATATATATATATATACATTTTCTCTAATTTTTGTTCTGTAACTTAAGTTGTTAACTCTCCAGAAGAGAAACTCATTGTTATTACTGTAAAACATATGCAGGTGGGTTTAACCTCACTATCTGTCTGAGTATCAAGCATCTTAGGCATAACATAGAACAGGTATTCTTCATCAAGTATTGATATGTTAAACTCTAAGTCTAAGCATTAATTAATATGAAAAGTCCTTATTGTGCAAAATCATACTTGTCTTATCTGGCTAATTATAATCAAGAGAAACATGCTAATGTGGAAAGGTACTATTCTAGCCTTATATTGTACTGATTTATATTGTTCATTTATGCATTTTCAGAAATATTTTTGATGACTTACTGTGTTTCAGACAGCAATTCCAGGAATAGCATGATCAATGAGATGTAATTCCTCTCAATCAAGAGAGAAAACATAACTCAGATTAGAAAACATACAGAGATTGCAGGCAAAATCTTGTGGAGGAGTAAAGTTAGAATAGACCTCACAGAAAATAGCAATGAAGCCTTAGACAAAATATTGTAGAAACACATAGAGAAATCACAGTTTCTTACAGTTTATCTTTTGAGACTGTGGGGTTCAAAAATGATTAAATTGTATCTTTTCTTATGTCATAGAAAGACAATCACATAAGGAAGCATTTATTTGGGGTTTAACATGGAAATCATGTAAACACAAATTTACAGTCATAAATAGCAAAGGACATAGTAAAAACTAGGAAAACTAATTGGGAGCTATACACATTGGACAGTGTGTCTTTTACACCAGAAAGCCTTTTTTTATTTATTTTATTGAAGAACAAATGTGAATCAGATGGTTTTAAGACACCTTAACAAGACAGATTCAATAAATTAATACATTGCAAACTGTTTTCATACTGTTTTGGTATCGTACAAGGTACATATATGATATACTTGCAGACATTATTATAGCAGATGTCATTTATCAGTAAATTAAGAGTATAGCTGTTTACTTATTTTTTATTCCTGAATTATATCAAAAATTCAATAATTATTTTCCTAGTGGATGACCATAGTACTAGAAGCTGACATAATATCCTGTCCAACCACCATTAGTGCAAATCTTACCTCTCATAGGATTATGTAGAAGCACAGCGTTATCTATCCCAACTGTACTGTCTATACACACACATCATAAGTTTTTCTTTCTATACCACCTCCTTTGTCTACACCTGTCAAAGGTGGGCACTCCATTTTCATTCAACTAACTTAGGTGCTTGAACTAGACAACACAATCTAACACAGTCCAGCATTCCACAACAATAGTAAGTTATTCAAAGAAGTTGTCGACCATAGCCATTTACAGCTCAGCTTAATACTATGGCACCGCGATGTATACTTCATTTTTATACTTTTCTGCTGGATGCTTAAGACCTAGATAGATCAAGACTTATATACCAACACATGTACTTTATATTTCTTAGGTGGTCAGTGAAGTTCCCTCAGGGTTTATCTTGTAGTCCTGTACATTATTCTGTGGATCCTTTGTCTGTGTCATCCATGTGGATGAGTCACAGCCAATGCTTGACTAGTTTGCTCTCTGTAAGAGCTTGAGATAAAGTTTTCTCTCCCTGTGACTCTCCCCAGGCACACTATAAAACTTCAATCTCTTTCCTCTGTGGCTCCATAATCTCCTTGTTCAGAAAATTTGGAGCTCAACTGAGTTTCATGTTGTGGCAATACAGGTTCTCCTATGTCCTGAGTCTTCGCTGACCTTGAAAAGCTAGGGCCAAAATGCTGGCTGGCCTTGTGACTCTTCTATTTCTCCAACTCTGATTTGTGAACTTAGGTTGTTAACCAGCCAGAAGAAAAGCTGATTAGTATCCTGCAGCAAATGCCATTCACTTTGCCTTATCAGACTCAATTGATTTTAGTTGTTGTACGTTTCCTTTTGTATTTCTGCTTTTCGCTTGTTATACTAGGGAGACTGTATGATATTTACACATGTGTGTCTGGTTTATTTCGCTTATGAGAGTATGAAGTGGCATCCACTTCAGTATAAATGCTTCAAACTTATCATTCTTAATAGCTGAGTAATACTCTATTATATAGAAATACCACATCTTTTTCAACCATTCCTCATGTGATGGACATCTTGGTTGTTTCCAAGATTTTGCTATCATACATTGTGCTGCTATAAACGTAGGTATACATATATATCTATGATACAATGTTTTCAGATCCTTTGGGAAAATTTCCAGTAGGGGGATAGCCAGTTTGAATGGGATTTCTAGTCCTAGTGTTTTGAGGATTCTCCACACTGACCTCCACAATGGTTGTACCAATCTACATTCCCACTTGCAGTGTAGAAGTGTTCCCTTTTCCCCACAACCTCTCCAACATCTGTTGTTGGTTGATTTCCTCATGATAGCCATTCTTTCTGGAGAGAGATGGTATCTCAGTGTTGTTTTTATTTGCATTTCATGGATGGCTAGCAATGTGGAGCATTTTTTCATGTATGTATTTGCTTCTTTAATTTCATCCTCTGGGAAGTGTGTATTCATCTCAGATGCCCATTTCTGAATTGGGTCTTTAAATTTGAGGGCCCTGCTATATCTTAGTTCTTTAGAAAGTCTTTTAGAAAATAATTAGATCAACAGAGCATTAATCTTCAGTTTAGTCCTGAAAGTTTTCTTTAGCTTCTCCTGCTTCCTCCAGTGTCTTCCTCTTTAGTATGGCTGATAATTATTTTGCTGATTGCCACCTCCTTGAGATGCCTGGCCATAAGTGCTCTGTTGGCCTGCAGTCTGGACACCCCTGTCCACATCCTTAGCTCCCATAGTTCTACCCAGTATAATCATATCCACCACAGCCACTATAGTTTTGATCTTCACCATAGGCAGTATTGTAATTTCCATATCCTTGGTCATAATAGTTATTAAATCCTTCCTCCAGTTTTGGCCCTCACCTTGACCATGACCTTGTGCCACCTCGTCCACCAGCTGCAGCACCAGTTCCTCCTTTTTGTTGTTGCAGTTGCTGCCCATAAACTTCCTCAGGCTGTGTAACTTTGATTTCACACTTTCTGGAACCAATTTGTTGGTATCTGCTTTCTAACAATTTCTTCACTGGCTCTTCATCTGTGTATACGATGACACAAAATCTTCTCCTTTCATTTGTTTTTGTATCCATGGGAAGTTCAATATTTTCTATCTCTCCAAAAACTCTACAATATTCTTTAATCTGTTCTTCAGATTATCTGGGCTCAGTCCTCCCACAAACACCTTTTCACAAGGTTCTTTCCCTTTTAAAGCTTTGGCCCTTTTAGGGTCTATCAATTTTTCATCCAGTTTGCATTCTTCTAATTCCAAAACCTTATCAACACTAGCAGCATCTTTGAAAAGCACAAATCCAAATCTTCTTGATCTTCCAATTACTGAGTCTGTTTTAACTGTGAAGTGTACAACTTACCCAAATCGAGACAAGTGCTCAGTCAGATTTTTCTTGCTTGTATCCCAGCTCAAGCTTCCAGTAAACATTTTGTCTTCATCCTGCTGGCTCTTGCTCGCACTGATCTTGGACCCACTGGTGAACTCCTGTATACTTGCGCATGTCCTCCATGGTGGCGGAGCTGCAGGCAGGGGGCTAGCAGACACGTGGTCTGGGTCGCGGGAGTGCTGGTGGCAGCCTATCATCCTATTTTTTAAAAAGAATTTTGTGAATGAAATTTTATACTTCATACTTATTTGCTGAAGTTTTTTGGTTTTTTTAATTTTTGTTTTATTGAAGTACAAATATCAATGAGACAGTTTTAAGATACCTTGACAAGATGGATTTGATAAATTAATACATTGCAAACTGTTTTCATAATATTTTGGTATCATAGAAGGTGTGTACATGATATTATACTTACAGACATTATTATAGCATATGACTCATCAGCAAAGAAAGAGATGGTAGCTGTTTGCGTATCTTATTTTTTATACCTGAATTACATCAAAGATTCAATAATTAATACTTTCTACCTTGTTGTTTTCCTAGTGGTTGTCCATAGTACTAGAAGCTGACATAATATCCTGTCCAACCACCATTAGTGCAAATCTTGCCTCTCACAGGAATATGTAGAAGCACAGCGCTATCTATCCCCACTGTACTGTCTATACACACACATCATGATTCTTCCTTTCTATGCGCCCTCCTTTGTCTACACCTGTCAGAGATGGGCACTCCATTGTCATTCAATGAACTTATTTGCCTGAACTCAACAATGCAATCCCACACAGTCCAACATTCCAAGACAGAGGTCTACTGTCTAGAATGTATATTTGCTGAAGTTTTATTGGTAATTATAGAACAGTAGTGATGGCAGCTGCTAGACAGCTGAACACCTTGAAGACGAGGTTTAGGGGAAGAGAAAATGAGAAATATATATATATATATATATATATATATATATATATATATGTTTCATTTTATTTTGTTATTTTTTAGTAAGGGTCTATAGGGTCTCATTACATACATTAAAAGTTGTAGTGATCCACCTGTGTTCAGCCTTCCAAAGAGCTGGGATTATAGGCATGTGCCACCATGCCCAGTCTCCATCTCCTTCTCAGCAAGCCCCAGGGACCAGGCCAGAATCGTACACCAGGGATCAAACCCAGTTTCTACATCTGCCTAAGGAGGAGCTGTAATCCACTGAGCTATTTGGCAGGCCCAATGTTTAAATATGTGATTATACCCAATTTATTTGAGACATCTTCTCAATTTACAATCCATCCCTCTAAAATAATTGAATTAAAATATTTTATTCATATAAAAATAAAATAGTTTTATTAATTAAATTTAAGAAATATAGGGCCGGCCAGATAATTTAGTGGACCAAAGTGCCTGCTTAGGTAGAATGCAGTGGCTGGGGTTTGATCCCAGGCATGAGGTGCTGGCCCTGTCCCCAGAGCATGCTGAGACAATAATTGAGACTTGGTGTGGTGGGGTGAGGCTGAAAACAGAAGAATCACTATGAGTCCGATCTACGTGGTGAGACCCTATAGGCCCTGTAGACCCTGTCCTAAAATACAAAAAAAAAAAAAAAAAAAAAGGAGAGAGAGAGACATTTATATCTTAGTAAATAATTTCAGGAAATAGTGGTAACCTATCTGAAACAAAAATAAGAGAAGTCTACTAAAAGAAAAAGCTCAATGGAATTTTTCATAAAATAAGCTTTACTTGACATGCTAGGCTTGTATGGTACATGTTTCTAAAAGAATCTAGTCTGATACTCCTGAGATGACCTTCCTCAGCAGAATAGTTTAGTCGTTTCCAGGAAGGCTTTTGATGATCTTCAGAAACCCGTTAAAGAAAAAATCATAGAACATTTTGATGAGTGAAAAATGTTTCATTTGCGATTTTAAGAGTGGAGAGAATTTCTATTTTATTTGACAGATAAAAGCAAATTTCCCAAATGGAGCATGTGCCTGTATGTGCCATTTGTGTAAAATGAGTTACTATGAATTAGTAAACACAGATTGCACTGAAAGCCAGTTTTCAAAAAGTAGAATTCATGGATTTCAATAGAAAGGCAAGAATGAAGGGAGACACAAAGAAACAAAGAAAAAGAATGAAAAAGACAAAAGCAGGAAAAGAAAATAAGCGAACAAAAAAGACTCAGGAGCATAGCTTATCACAGAAGTAGTGGTTATTTATTTTTCTTTATGAATATGGTATATAAGGCATTTAACAATATTGATTTTTGGTAGTTGATGTATTTGTGTTCAATAGGACTAGGGTAATTTAAGAGAAAATAATACATCAATTTCATTTGCTTCTCAGTTTTAACTTAAATAAAATAAAATAAGCCAAGCACATGGAATATGAGTGGTAGCAGTTAAAACTATATTTGATTTACAATTAGAAAATAGTACTGCAAATAATAATCATACTTATAACAATAAACAAAAAAGAAATATATATAATTTTATCCTCCATTATATACATATAAATATATATAATTCATTATATGGTCCTTTATTAACGATTTATTTTTTGAAAAATACAGTCAGTGGCTTCAATAAAATCATTGTACTCTTGCTTTTAAAATGTTTCTAAGTTAGGAAGAATGCAAATCCTACTCTTCAATTTAACTTGTTTCAGAGGGAACACAAAGTATTTCTGATCAGGAGGTCTTAAACAAAACTCTGATGTAGTATTTCCAATGCAGGCAAAAGTCTTTAAAAGAAGTAAAGACTTCCTTCAACATTGACCTTATAAACGAAAGAACAATAATTTATGTCTGTCCTACAGTCCAACAGGATGGTAAATGTTGAAACTAGTTTGTACATTTGACCAATTAATGTGTGAGGGAAATTAAAGGATTTATATCACACATGAAATTTAATAAAATTTTAAGAACATTTTTGTTACTTTCAGGTGGGAAAAAATTTAAATACTGAAGGATAAGGATCCATTTTGAACTTTCAGGATCATTAAATTTTTCTTCCTAAAATATTAAAAGAACTGTATCCTTTGCTTTATGAATTTTTAAGACAAGTATAGTACCAAGGGTGGAAATTTGATGATAAATAGGCATCAGGTTAAGAGTTGTCACTATCATTAAATATTTTGTTCAAATTATGCATCCTAAACTGCTCACATAGAAAATCCTTATACTCTGCATCATAGTTGAAGTTTAATCCCTATTCCATTTCCTTTGGATTTTGAAGCATTCTGTGAATGCCTCAGCACATTTTGTGTATTTGGCAAATTTCATAATTTGACACAAATCATTTATTTTCTACTTTTTTCATGCTTTTGGAATATTTCTCAGAATTAATCATGCACACACAGAAACAGAAACTAGATATTTAAAAATAATGAACATAATACATAGAATATTATAAATACGCAGTACATATTGCATTTAATGTAAATACTATACATTACAAGCAGTAAAATGTGCAAAATATGTTAATTACATATGTGTGCTATGGATATGTGTGTGTGTGTATTTGTGTGTGTGTGTGTGTGTGTAGGCAGAAACATGCCAAAATGCATAATACCACAAAGTAGTGTGTATTGTTCATTTAGAATTTAATTATAGTATTTATACTTGTGTGTTACTTATGCAGTCCATGTTATGTAATTTTCTGCTAATTTTATGACAAATTAGATGCATTTAAAAAATCACATATTCTGAAGCTTGGGGAGGTAGCTCCGTGGTCTAAGCACCTGCCTGGTAAGCTCAAGGACTATAGTTCAGTCCCTGGTGCCACATTCAGTGCTGCTCCCAGAATCCCATGTAGACCATGCTGGCAACCAAAACCAGGCATGGTGGGGTACACCTATAATCCTGGCACTAGGGAGCCTGAGACAGGAGGATCGCTACTAGTTTAAGCTGTGCAGTGAGACCCTGTGCCAAATAAATAAAGATTTTTTTAAATCACATATCTTGTATTTTTATTCTAAATGCATATTTATATATCTACTCAATCTGAAAGGTAAAATGTTGCATTCAGAAAAGACTGTACCCTCACCTGTGTACCTTCCACTCATATATAGATGAGTTCAACACGACATGACTGAATGGTTGAACAATTAAAACATGAGGATGTGAGTCATTCTGAGGGCATTTGTCATATTGCATTTCTTTTAAAATTTAAATTGTGCCCATTTTTATTTTTTCTCAGTATGGATTAATTTCATTTCTGTCTTTTCTCCATTGGAAAATGAAACTGCTATATGTCTATATTAGACAATTTTTTTTCAAATTAGTATAATATAGCCATGATTTTGTCAAAATTCAGTTGGCTTTTATACTAGCTATTTATTATATTTTTCTGACCAGTACACATGACAGCTAATGTATAATCAATGAATTTATTTGGCAGATGCAACAGGCAGCAAGCACAGCAACCACCTTAGAGTATCTAATTCCAATCCCAGAGACTTGTCCGTGCATGTTGATACACAAGAAAGAATTAACATTTCAGAGGGATTTGAGCTTGCAAATCATCTAACTTCTTGAAGGGAAGAAATTGTCTGGCTTTACCTTGATTCACCCAATGAAATTGCAGTCTTTGTCAGTAAAGCATAGAGATAGAAAGTCAATGGGACAACCACCTCGACAGCCAGAAAGAAATATGGCAACAGGTTTTTCGCTAACCCTTTCACACAGCCCTAAAAATACCTTATTTTTCAGTTCAATGATATTCACTTTTAACATCTGCTCTGTAGATATGTCAGGTGACATATATTTGCTTCATCGTAATTCAGAAACTTAAGGAAAATTTTAATAGCCACAATAGAAGATGAGTATGATGGACATTACTCTATGATGTACTCTCAAAATTTTCTTCTGCTTGGAAGAAATAGAACAGAAATCCTGGGAATGTTGTGGAAGTCTGGGAATTTCTATCACTTATATTTGTATAAACATTATCTATTTGGACCTTACACTATAATTTTACCTTATTAGAAATTGGATGCCTTATAGCCTTATTGGAAAAATAACGTTTTATCAGTAATTTTTAACAAAATGTAAGAATCAATTAACCTTTTGTTGTTTGAAATATGTCTCAAAAATGAACCATTTTTCATGTCCAAGTTCTTTTTTTAATTTCTTGATATTTTTAAGCTCACAATCACTGTGATTACAGATTTATATTACTTTAGGGATATTTGTTCTCATGTGGTAAGAAATATTTCTGTCGATTTCTTTTATTTTATTGACTTCCAGATGTATCCTTGCCTAACTTCTAATGATGGGAAAGATGGCAACAAGAAGGGGTGCATGAGCTGTATAAATAGGTTCTATGCAGCACTTTACGTGATAGTGCAAATCTCAAATAAGTGTCAGTAAACATTTCTGGAAGACTGACAAATTTTCTTATCTCTAAATAAACTTTACTTTTGGTTTAAATTTGCTTATAAATGTTGAATATTTAATATCACTCACTAATATTACTCTTGGTTCAATGAATTTGTCAGAACTGGTTTCTGTAGTACTTTAGTTTTCTCTCTTTTTTACAAGGCATTTGTTAAGCATTCGCTGTCAAGAGGAATAGTGTGGTAGACTTTCAGCCACTAAAATCATCCAGATAGCTAGCACACATATCAAGAAGATACAGAACCTTCTAGAACTCAGAGTACTTCACCTCACTTTTTCAGTCATAAAAATCAGTGTCATGTAATCAATGTCCTATCTTCTGACCTCAAATTCTTATTAATGTTTATTTCTGAATGTACATTAATAAAATCATATCAAATTTTATCGTTTTTCTTTTGTATAATATTATTTTCAGAATATGTATTCAAGATGTTGCTGGCGACTTGTAAGTCACTTGTCTACTTAACTATCATCTTAGTTACTTTCTCTTCGCTAACGCAAAAAAACCCCAATACGCACAGGCTAAAGGCAGAAATGTGTGTTTCTCTTACAGCCTGTAGAGGTTTTAATCCGTAGTAGACTGTTTTCAAGGTAGAGTAGCAGGGTAGAAGAGGAGTAGTCCAGGCATGGCAGGGCAAGCAGGAAGAAACCAGCCTGGCACATTTCCCCATATTGTATCCAGGGTACAATTGTATGTTTTGGTGACACCCACACACAACATGAACCTTCCTATTGTCCATGCCCAGAACTACGCTAAAGCAGTCGGTGGAGTGCTGTAGTTATCACACACCTCTAACCTACCTTTCCACACCTTAGACCTAAATCCCTCCAGAGCCCCACCTATGAGTTCGTGAGGTTTTGGATTTAACCCGTAATATCTACATATAGCTTCCACTATAGAATTATACCAACATTATCTTACTCAGTCCGCTTTTAGTGAACATTTAACTAGACTTTAGTTTACAACTGTTATAAATCATACTTAATATACAAACCCCAGAACTTTAAGCAAATACTTGTACTCATTTTTCTTAAGTACTTTCCTAGGACTGAATGATCAATTCATAGGGTAACTAATTATTTAGCCTTCCTCTCCCTACATAGTTTTCCAAATCCATGTTATATATTTCCATAATCTCCAGGAGAAATCCAACTCCCAGGAGTTCCACATGCTGGCTTGTGCCATTCAGGAGCACGCCAAGAGCTGTGCAGTGGTACTACATCACACCCTTATTTCTTTAAATAAGGAAGCCTATTAAGATTGTCCCTTCTTCATATACATGGAGTGTCACAATTTTTAATACATTATTTTCCTTAATGATTTGTAAAAATCTCTTTAAATATTTTCACTGGTTTCTTCACTAAATTCATGCAAAGTAAATACCTGCGCTCTTAGAATGGCTTTCCTTTTTTCATCATCTTAATAAGACTTTTTATTATAAATATGTATTTTTAGTTTTATTGTAGTTCAATTTCCCTGTTTCTCTATCATTTCTTCTTTAAGATTAAATTAATCATTTCTATATTAAAATTAAATATTTTGTTTCCATCTTTCCCTCAGGATAGTCTTCCTATACAAAGGTTCTGATTTTTTTTTAATTTTTAAAATTTGAAATAGAACTTGCTATTTTATTACTTTTATTTTTCATTCATTAAAATGAGAAAATACAATAGCAATGAAACAGTTTCAAAACAAGTTAATAGGACAGTTACAATAACTAATATATTGCATTTTGTTATCTTTTAGTGATTATTCAGAACACAAGATGCATTCATATCTTGTCTAAATATGTAGTCTTAGTACAAACCTTTCTTCTCATTGAAATAAAATCAAGTAGCTGTATCTCTATCCTATTTTGTATACACATATACATTTTTTCACTACAAAATGGTCCTTTATTTATGCCTTTTTTTGTTATTTTTTCAGAGATGGGTGTTTCATTGCTGGTAGAGAAGCTATATTTGGAGAAGTCTTTAAAGGACATTTTCATACTTGATGCCAGTTCAAATACTGTAGGAACTTGAATTCATCCAAATAACCAATATAGTACAATAGTCCATAATAGTATTAGGTTATCAGCAGAACTGGTAATTGCCAGAATTGTTGATCTGAGCCCTTTACAGCTCAGCATATTAATATGGCATTACTTTCACATTCTCTAGGGATTTAAAGTTTAGAATATCCATAGTTGTTGAAAGATAGCAGTTCCATGTTATGTCTGATATGTTTGATATTCAGATAGTGATGTTAAGCTCAATTGCCTCTGCTACAGGGTAATAATATCATTAAGCTTCTCTTTTGGTTGTTTAACAAGTAAAGTTTGCAGATCAAAAAAAAAGAGAAACAGAGAGTTTTCAAGGATGGCCAATTTGTTTTCCCTAGCCCTTCAAAGTCAGTGAGGGTCAGAACATAAGAGAATCTGTGCTGTAACATTATGTAACTCAGTGGTGTCCCAAATTTTCTGATCAAGGAGATCATGGGGCCACAGTGGAAAGTGATCAATGATGTATAGTGTGCCTAAGTAGAGTCACCTAGAGAGAAAAAAAAAAAAAAAAAAACCTCTCAGGGTTCACAGAGATCAAACTGGTCAAGTAATGGCCATGATTCATCCAGACGGCTGGCAGCAGTGGCTAACAATCTGCAGGGCGCTGTGCGTGGTTCCAGGGTAAATCCCAAGGGGATTTGACTGACCTTGTCAGATACAAAAGTTACATTTTTAATTATATAGGTCTTGCTTTAACTTGGTCTTAACCACCCAGCAGAAAAGAATAACCGTGAGGTATAAAACATCCTTAAATTTAACAAAATTGCCAGCGACTCATTTGGAATGTATGTCGGCAGAGTAACGGACTGTAGGACTTGGACCACAGGGAGTGGATATCATGCCTGCCATAATCAATGAGTGTGCATATGTGTAAGTAGAACTGTCAAGTAACATATGGCATGTATGAATGTACAGCAATGTTAATATGCAAGCATAAAGAATATTTACTAAGATACAAAGCTTTCCTGACTCCTTTTCAGTCAGGAAAGATAGCTGTAGTTTTAAAGTTTTTGTAATAAATCCCTATGGGACTATTTTCTTTTTATGTACAATAAAATTTTTAAGCATTAAATGTGTCCCAGGAATCAGTTATTGTTGAAGTGAATGGTCCAGTTAAAAATGTCGTGAATTTTTACTCACCGAATTGCACACCATTGAGACATATAAAGTAGAACCTCTCAAACATACGTGAAATTTACATATGCTTCTCAATCTTTAACAAATTAAGTATATAAACTTAATGTTTAGGTCAAAGTTCCATATTTTTAAAAAGTGAAATGCTAAGATTGTACAGAAATTTTATAATACATTAAATATATAAAATTATCATAAATTACCAGTTAATTCTAAAATATGGAAACTAAAAATAATACTTATAACCTCTTCCCTATAATAAATCACACTTTTTATTTGTTCATTCCAGAAATCCAAAGAACTATAAAATAATTTCCAAACTTTCAAGTCATATAGACAGGAAACAAAGTGGAAAAGATTAACCAAGGCACCAGAGATGTTAAATTGAAAGAAACATAATTGTCATATCATGCAATAGAAAAGTGATATCTTGCTGCCTATTAACAGCAATGCAATTAAGAAGATTAACTAGCTATGTTCTATGACGATACAAAGATAGACAAATCTTTTGCATGGGAAGGCAAGTATGAGGGGCAAGGCTAAAAGTTATTTTACCACCAGAAATTTCCCCTACCTTCCCTTATACGCAAAGGACAAGAGCTACCTCCTATACTCTCAGCAAGACAAAGTATGTTCTCTTTTAAGGACTATACCAGTGAACACTATACACTAAAATATAAAGCGACAAAAACAATAGCTGTAAAAAAGCATATTAGAAGTATCAGTTTATTTCTAGATGTGCCCGCAAAGTCTCATGCGGTCACAGAGCTTTTCAGAGGTGGCTTAACCTAGAGTGTGTGAATGATTTCTAGTGAAATGTATGGATTAAAATGCTGGGATTAAGGGTGTGTGATTGCTGGATCAGTCCACCGAACTGATGGACACCTCTCTTATCCCAGTAGATGGGATGAAATATGCACAAAAGAAAGCAACTTCTCTCTTACTTGTTTTTGCTCTCGTCTGCCAGCATGAACTGTTGCTGTCTTCCATGTGCCAGTCTGCCTAGGAACGCACTGGCTAAGGACTGAAACCTGCACTAATTGACTGATAGAAAGAAACCCTTCCTCCTATAACTTTGGGTGTTGGATATTTTATTTCAGCAAGGAAACAAAAGTAACTAAGACAAGAAATAAGGAATATAAGTTGGCAGGTGTTTTCTGCAAAAGAACAATTAGTTAAGTTTTAAGCCTTTAAATTCATATGGGGTATTCTGCAAGTTCTTAACTTTTAGACTCTAACCAGAAGAAGTACTAAACAATATGTGAATGTTTGCTTGCTGCCGTACTTCAATATGACACTTATTTTAAAAAGTTCCTAAGTTTGGCTCATGTGCACTAGCGTGTTGACCCCAAGAATACATTAAAGCCTATACATTTTAGATGATTGTTGTATCAACTTTTTAAATTTTTTAAAAAAATGATCATTGATAGTCTTTTCAACTTGGTTGAAAAGATTCAACCTTAGCCATAAGATTGAAACAGGAATCCAGTGCTTGCTTCTGAACTTAGGATATCTCATCATGAGGAAGAAAGTTGTGAGCTTTTCACCTTTCCTACAAAATCAGTTTTTCTCAAATGGGTGCTGTATTTCATTGGGCACATGCATGTGCTTGTAATGATCACATGCCCGTGAGGAATTGGTACACATACCACATCTTAATTCATTTTCTATTCTCTTCCCATTCTTGCTCACCCTCCATTTCTTGGTCTCCAGTTCTATCTCCAACTGTGTTTGGGAAAGGAAATAAAAGACAAGTATGTATGAGCGATATTCTAGCTTGTATTCCTGTGACATGTTCTGCAATAGTTGCTTATACTTTATTTTCAGAATTAAGAGAGCTTGAACTTTATTGTGTTTTCATTTTTATTTATTTTTCTGTTCTGCATAGTAGTCAGGATGCATTCCTGCTAGGGCCAGCTCGAAAACTTCTTCATGGTGGCTGGTAGGACCTTACATGATAAATGTTGCAGGTATTTGAGCAGTGTACACCTTGTATGAAATGAACAGACCCAGTTTCTCAGTCACAGAGTTCCCCTGTCAGAAATTTCAGGTTAACCCATCCTTGAATACACGAGGCTAGATTTCAATGCTTTGTATAAGTTTGTGAGCTCATCTGACACCCAGAACTATTTTTATAGTTGTGTTCATCAAAGCATACTATATTTTCTTTTTAATACCTGTGTGTGTCACAAATTGGATGTTAGTTCTATAAAGGTATAGACTATGTTAGGTCTGTTTGTCATTGTATCCACACTAAATAACAGTGGCTTAGAAATATACATTTTATAGAATGGTGAATTTGCATGAATTTTATAACAAAATGAGAAAATTGGAGCTGTATTTTTCCTTTGCAGAAGAACCAAGTTCTAAAAATATAGTGGCATTAAGTACCTCAGAAGGAAAGGAATTAAAAAAAAAAAACAAAACTAGAAATAAAATTTTATTGCTTTTTTTTTTTTTACTTGTGATACAAAGAGTTGAACTCAGGATCTTGCCCTTTGTAGATAAGCACTATGCCACTGAGCTATATCACTAGTTATATTTTAACTGGTTGTGAGGGCTGGGGGGAAGTAGCTCGGCAGTCAGTGCCTGCCTGGTCAGCACTGGGACCAGAGCTTGATCCTAGGTGCTGCATGTCTTGCTGGCCTCGAGTCTGAAATGTATATATCAAAAAGCAAACAAACAATAACAAACATAAAAAATAAAGTCTTGTTAAACAATAATAGAGCTGTACAGATAGCTCGGTGGTTTAAGTGACTGCCTGGCAACCATAAGAACCCAGGCTCAATCTCTGGTACTGCATGCTCTACCGACCCCAGTCGAAGGTGACCATGGAGAATAGGCATGGTGGCACATGACTGTAATCCCAGCACTGGGGAGGCAGAGACAGGAGGATCACTAGAATCCAACCTGCATAGTGAGACTGTGTACTAAATAAATAAATAAATAAATAAATAAATAAGATGAAAATCTAGAACTGTTCTCATCCTCAAGAGCAGGACACAGACAAGCAGCAGAAATATATATATATATATATATATACACATATATATATATGTGTATATATATATATATATATATTTTTTTTTTTTCAGTCTCAGCCTGCCTGAGGTCAGGTCTGGCATGGCCTGTGATGCTGGGGATCAAACCGTGGTCCCCTACACCTGACTAAGCTTGCCTAAGCACACTCTTTAGTCTGCTGACCTATCTCTCTGGCCCCTAAATATGATTTAAATATCAGAATTTTTTAAAGGCTTTAAAATATCAGAATTTTGTTATCAGAATTTTGTACACTCAAAAGTCTGATAAAATCCATAAACTACTGGCTCAGATTTAAGTCAGTAATTAAATTACAACTATTTTTCTGAAAGCAGAGAAGGTATAAAACTGCTGAGTTTGGTTGTTTGAATAGCAACCAATTAATAAAACAGAGCGCAGACTTTAGTGGCCAGTGCCAGCTCTGCTGTTGCTTACCCAATCACCACTATGGCCAAAACCTAGGGAGAGGTGGAGTAAGAACGATATGTCTGTGGAAGTGAACTGTGAACATTTGAGATGCAAAAAGAGCATTGACTTTTGAGCCACTCTCTGAACTCATGAAGAGAAATGAAACCCTTAAAGCCAACATCATTGCAACAGAGTACAAATGGGCAATTTGGCCTTTCTATTCAAAGTCTGATGTCGACATGGTGCATTCCAAACTCCCTCAGTTTTTTTTTTTTTCAGAATCAGTAGAAAATAAATACTAACCCAGCTGCTGTGAAATTGTTGTGGGGATTATGGTTTCCATGGCAGGATGTGAAAGACCACCAGCAGCCAAGTTTAACTCAGAGCCATCTCTTTCTCATCAGAGAAATAGTCATGCTCTCTCCAAAATAGCCACCATGCACTGCATGTCTCAGTGTTAGTGAAAACTGACTGTCCAATGATACCGATGACAATGACAGAAATCCATTGTCAAAAGTAGAGAGGAACACATAGACCTTAGCACAGATGAGTGTGGATAGAAGACAAGACTCAAATCACTAATAATTCCCAATTCTAGAATTATAAAGAGTGGTGCAATGAAGCTGGATTAAACCAGATCATTAGACTCATGCCCAGGAATTCTTATCCAACTCTGCACTCAGTGACATTGAGTTGGAACCTTGAAGCTGGCTACCATTGAAATAGTCATATCACAAACTTGGCAACTATACACGTCTGGGAATTTTTTCTGTTCTTCTCTAGAAAGCTGGTTTCACAACACTAACCAACTCATTGCTGTTTATATAAACATGAGCCTACTAAGGACTTAGATCATCTAGGAAAGAAGATATAAAAAGAAGTAGTACTTTGGATAAAAAAGGATGGGTGTACAACTCTGCAGAAATTATTTCTACAAGCTAAATATCATGAAGAATAATGACTACTGCTTTCATTTTTGTTAGTGTAGTCTATAAAAATGTAATAATAATGTAAGTTGCTTTATAGAAAAAGCAAATAACATCTTGTCCTTCATTAGTAAACTACTGGAATTTCTCATAAATAGGATAATTTACTGCTATTCAAGTCATTCTCAGTTATCCGTGTCTCCATTTAATCTACAGACAAGCTTTCTGCACCAGATATACTTTGTTTTTAGTCATGCTGATTTAGTCACCCAGATGATTAAATGCAAACTTCTGGATGATTAATTCATGACTTGTTGCTCACTGTGCTAAAGTCTTGTGCTTGCAAAGATACGAAGCCTGTCAATGTCATTAGCAAGATATATATTTTTTAAAATACAATTTGCATATAGGTGCCAAAGTGGCTTCTGTACTGGCGTGGATCACTAGCTTGCTACTAGTGTTTTGGGGAAAACATCTCCAAATCCTTTGCTCAGCGGTATTGTTGCCTTGCTACCTGCCTTGTGTGGCTGCTTTCTCTGGGAAAGCAGCACCTTGAGATTCTTGAGCCTTAGCTCTCTCATGCTAAGCATCGTTATCTCTGAAAAACCTTTTTTAGTGTGTCTAGACAAGTTCACATTTGAGTGATAGTTTTTAAAAAAAACCTAAGTATTTTTTAATCATCAGGATATTCTTATTTATAATCTAAGAGAATCATTATTGTCAAGGATTTTTTAACCACCTCTAAGACCATAGCTTCAGTGAAAGTGTCAGCTTGTTACATTTTTGCTGTATACATTTGTCTCCAGGTAACTTGTTTGTTGCAGTGAATTTTATTTTATTTTTCTTTTTTTTTTTGCAGTACTAGGAAGTTGAATTTAGGACCCTGTGCTTGCCAAGCAACTGATTATTCTACTGACCTATCTCTCCAGCCCATGAATTTTCACATGTACCTGTGAAATAAATGAGTGAAGAATAATTAAAGAAAATTAGAATTAAAAACTATATATGTATTTCCAAAAATGATTATCAATGATTAAGGATTTAAAAATAAATAGACAATGATCTTTTAATGAATGAAAAAGAGAATAATATTTTAATAAAATATTTAACAAGTTTTCTAAGGATATTCTAATTTCATTCAATAATAAAATTTTATTTTAATAATTAAATTTTAAAATTTATGTCTATCAAACAACACTGCTAATATTTATATAAGTAGCTACTTAGAACTTCCAAGTGGAAGGAAAAAATACTACATGTAAAACTCTAATTGGGTAATTAATATTGTTGAAGATTATGTTCCAGAAATATGTGCAAGAATATATAAACCAGTATGCTCATGAAGACATTATTTATATATACCATTAGAATTGATGTATACATAAAAATACAGAACTAGTTCTAGGGAATAGCCAATACCTATGAAAAATTTCTAATTGCAATGAGAATGGTAGCACTTTATTAATTAGTTGAACTAGTCACTTATTGACAATACATTTAAGTGAAATTGAATTATCCATAACTTTAACTGCTTTATATGTCACATTGCAAAAGTGACCTATAAAGTACTTACAGTACAAAATGTTTATAGTAGATAACTTGATTCTATGACTAAGAAAGTAATTTCAATTTCAACGTGTAAATTACACTTTAGTTTCTTTTTTATGTTGATAATATATGGCTTGAACAAATCATTGGAAAGATCAGGTGCACTGTACATTTCAAAATAGCCAGAAAAGACTTTAAATGATCTCACTACAAAAATGGCAAGTGTGTAATGTGTGAGACATGATATCAGCTTTGTTCATTAATAAGGTACATATGACCCAAACATCAATTGTATCAACAATAAATAGGTAAAATTATGCCTCAATCAGAAATTAAACATTTGAAAATAAAAAAGAAAATGTAAATCATTTAACAGTCTATAGCACTCTAAATTTGGATAATCGATTAGTTCTTCAAGGAGAAAATTTTGGATTGAATACAGAATGAGATATTTGAAATGGTAATTTAATAGGTGTAATATTAATATTGTGTCTTAAATTGTAAGTATTTCACCATAACTTTCCAACACATTAGAAATATGTCTTGCATTGTCTTGAGGCAGATACGTAGTTAGATGGTCAATTTTTTAAAAATTTAATTTAATTTTATTAAATTAAAGAGAGAGAAATGTCAATGAGATGGTTTCAAAGCTGATTAATAGAAGAATTTCAATAATTAATACTTTTTACATTGTTATCTTCCTAGTGGTTATCCATAGTCCAAGAAGCAGACAGCATCTCCTGTCCAAACACTGTTAGTACAAATCTTTCTTCTCATAGAATTAAGTAAAAGTAGCTGCATACCTATCCTAACTATTCTGTGTATACAAACATAAAATGGTCCTTCCTTTGTATTCCCTTTCTTTGTGTAGTCCTGTCAGAGATGAATATTCTATTGGCATTCAATTATTCTAGGTGCTTGAATTCAGCAAAACACTCCAACACAGTCCAGCAGTCCACAATAGTAGTGGGTTATCCACAGAAGTTGTTGAGGTGAGCCTTTCACAGTTCAGCATATTAATATAGCTTTACTTTATATACCTCAATTTTATACTTTTCTGCTGGATGGTTAAGACCAAAATAAAGCAAGATGTTTATAACAAGAAATGTAATTTTTGTATTTGATAAGGTCAGTCAAGTCCCCTCAGAATTTATCCTGTAAGCCTGTACTGCACTAAAGATGTACCTTTAAAATAAATTACATAAGTTATTTTTACATTAGATAATGTGGAAAACGAGATTTTTTTTCCTCACCTAGTGGTAGGCAGTAGTGACTAATTTTGCTTTCTACAAGTCTTCCTTTTCTTTGTTTTTTTTAGCTGCCAGGGCACGAAACTTTTAAGTTCTCATAAATGGAAAGCACCTGCTGAGGAAAACATCTATTTTGACATAAAAAGGAGCATTAAATCCTCTACTAGTTCAGGAAAGCGATGATTGCAAGAGAAAAATCGAAGTACTTAGATATCTAGACAACAAGAGTTAGAAGTTCGAAAGCTTGAGTTCTGGAGTTTTGGGGAGGCCAATGGAGACTTATATCTTTGTCCATTACACTGATTTCTTCCTTCCTGGGAAGGTGAAATTAGTTTCTGGATTTGGCTTCCTAACTCTTTGCCAGTGAATAAATGTGTGCATCAAAACTCCCCCTCTATTGAATCACCCTTAGGACCTGTAACTGAAGAATTCCTGGGACTGTCCTTCATCCATTTGTTGCTTAGGGCTTGTCCTCTCCAGATCCATGTTAGGTCACCACCAGATTTAACATAATTTTTTAAAATTATACAATAATTTGCTTACAATGTTGAAGAAATAACTCATTCAGGTCCTGTTTTTCTAATACAAATTATGCTCCCTAATCAATAATGCACTGTAGCAAAAACAAGTTGCCAAAAAACTCAAGACATAAGATTAGTATTATTTATTTAAAAAAAGGGAAAACAAATAAACCATGGATATAGATATTCAGACAATGGCACTGCTGAAATGATGAACTGTCAGATATTTTTGACGGGGTCTTTGTGTACCATAGAATATGGATATATCCTAGGTTGCTCACATTTTCAAAGCTATCATAAATACCTTTCATGAACAGTTTAAAGGAGGAAAATATTATGTCTGGCTCATTTCTTAAAAGATTTCAGTCCATGGACATTTATTTGGCTTTGTTGCTCTTAAGCCTTTAGAGAGAAAGAAACCTATGGCAAAGCATGTGGTAGGAGAGATATACTTATTACCCGGTTGCAAAACTGTATTTAGGAAGGGGCTGGGTCTCAGATATTGTTCCCAAAGTTAAACCCCCATGATAATTACTTCTAATCAAACAGAAATTCCTGTTTTTTTTATGCTGTAATATTGTAATCAAACTGTGATCTCATCAGTCAATTAATGCTCTGATAATGTTACAGCATCTATAACTTATTTGACTTTTTCAAATAAAATGATACACAGAAATATGCTTTACTAACTTTCTAGGTGCGTGCCAGCCAAACTGAACTGATATTTAAGATTAATCATCAGTCTTGGGAGATAGCTTGGCAATCTAAGTGCCTGACTGGCAAGCGCAAGAACCAGAGTTCGATTCTTGGCACTGCATGCTGTACCACCCCAGAACCAGGCTTTTTGGCCCATGTCTGTAATCCCAGGGCAACAGAGGCTGAGACAGGAGGATCACTATGAGTCTGAGCTGAGTAAGAAGACTGTGTACCAAGTAAACATATACATACATGCACAAAAGATTTTTTTAAAAAATCAATCCATTAACATCCCAAGTTATGATGAGAATATTGTTTTGGAACATTGTACAGTGTCCCATGAAAGGCCCAATAATCCCTGGCTCTAAACTATTGCTTTTAAAAAGCCAAATAAGGAGATGTATGCATGCAGTAATTGGAAAATTATACACTTATTTTTGAAGCTGTTTGATTACTTTGTCATTTTTTAAAGCTGGTTGATTACAGTTACAAATGAATTGATTGTGTCATAATCAAACACAAATAAGGTTTTGTTTGAATATACACTCTTCAGTGATATCCCTGCAAGATTGTTTCCAAAAGACTTTGCAGATACTTAAATTCTCAACTACTCAACTCTCTTACATCAAATCATGACAATATTTCCATATCCTTTGTTTCTCCTTTTTCATACTTTAAGTCATTTCTTGATACTATATAGCATATAATGCAAAGGTGAAATCCGAAGGATTTTTTTTAACTTTTAAAAATTTAGAGCCAGATTCCCCGCCCCCCAACCAAAAAAAAAAAAAAAAAATCCTTCTTAAATTTTCAGGCCATCCAAATGGCTCATTGGACTAAAGTGACTACACGCAGGGGCCGGAACCGCTGACTTGATCCATGGACCTGCAGTGCCAGCCCCACCCCCGGGGGTGGGGGGATGCTGAGATAACAGAGAGACTTGGCACGGTGTCACGCCTGCAATCCCAGCTCTTGGGAGGCTGTAAATAGGTGGATCACTAAAAGTAGTAGCAAGCCCCTGTAGACCCTTCCTTAAAAAATATAGAAAAAAATAACACAAATAATAATTTAGCTTATTAGTTCAAATGTGCAAGTAAATAATGCTTACATTCCTTTGGGGAAGTTGATACATGCATACCACCCTCTTTAACTGTTTTTTCCACTCCCTTCCCTTACTTCTATCCCTCCATCATTCCTCCCTTCATCTTTCCTTCCTTTCTTCCACCTTCCACCCATTCTGTAATCCCTTTCCTTTTTCTTTTCCTTTGCACATGTTTGCAATGCATTCCTATTGTGGAATTAGTACGGGCACATCGACATACATAGTTTTTCAACTTGTATTCCCTTTTTTTCTCTTCTGTCCATCCATTTCTTGCACTCCTTCACCTTGGAGAACAATCTATTCCATCCTTCCTATTATCTTTTATTTTCCTTATTGCATAGAATACCTGAGGTCTCTCGTTTAAGAGAAACATCAATAGTTAAGCTTGTGTGTATGATTTTCCTCACCTAATCTTATAATCTCAAGATGCATGAATTTTCCTACAAAGTATTCAAGTTGATCTTTCATAACGGAAGAATAGTGTACATTTGCTTTACCCATTCATCTGCTTATAAAGATGTTTTCATATATCATATTATTTGAGGAGAAATGACAAGAAAAAAAAGTGTACACATTTAATACAGAAGAAATGGATTTCCTTGAACATTTAGGATAAATGGTGGACAAAAATCAGGGATGTAGAAACCTCCAAACTGAAAAAGAATAGAAAATGAAAGCCAATGCATAGGTTTATAATCAGGAATCTATTCATTGAACTTCCACAAAGCTAATAGTTGTAAAATGTTCAATGTTTGTATTGACCAGTTGCAAAGAGTGGAATTAAGGATTTGTAATTACTGCTATTGAGTTACTGTTTACACTTACAAATGGCAGAATACTATACTATAAAATCAGACAAAGGCATATGTGAGAAAGGCTATTTCAGAGGTAAAATTGATTTCTCCTAAATGCCACTTATGTAAAGTGTGTTCTCCAATGCATGGTATTTTTGCCTGAAACCTCCTACATTCTCTTTTTTTTTCAGAGTACTGTAATTTTCATTGAACAGATCAATGTTCTTTAGTAAGATTAATTCCTAAATATTTCATTTGTAGCACTGCTATTGTAAAACATATTGTTTCTTTAATTTCAGTTTGTTATCTGTGTAGAGGAATGCTATTGACTTTTGGGTATTTACTTTGTATCCTGCTATGCTGAATATTTGCATTCATTCTAGTAGCTTCTTCATGGAGGCTTTCAGGTCTTCTAGCTACAGTATCAGGTCATATGCAAATAATGATAGTTTAACTTCTTTGTTGATTGGAATTTATTTTCTTGGAGGATGTGAAGTACTTTTTTCTATGCTCTTCTTCACTTAATTTTGTGAATCGAAATCTGTTGGTATTCCAATGAATTTTCTTTTAAATGTGATCTGTTTCTTTTCTCTAGTGGCTTTTAGTATATTGTTCTTGTGCTGGATTTCTGGGATCTTGGATATTATATGTCTGAGTGTGTTTTTAATTGAGTTAATATTATTTGGTGTTCTATATGCTTCAGTTACCTGAATATGAGAAATGTTTTTCCATATTTTGGAAGATTTCTACTAGGACTTTTGCCCATGTTCTTTTTATATCAATTTTATTGACTCCTTTCTCATTGATGACTATTAGTCTTAAATTGTTCATCTTCACATCATTTGCAAATGTTGAATTATTTTTTTCTGCATCCTAGTTTTTCTTAAGAGATCTTTTCTTACCTTTTCATTAGCTGCAATGGTGTATTCAAGATATGAAACTCTATCTTGACTTTCATTCAAATGAATTTGCCAGCTTGTAATTGAGGTTTAAATTTCCTGTATATGACTTTTAATCTGCTTCATGTACTCTATTTCTTTCCTCGATCACTCATTCAAGGATTTCATTGTTTTTCTATTCTCCTCTATTTTGTATCAGTGGCTTCCTTAGAAGAACTTAGTAATTCTTTTGTTGTAGTTATCATTTCTCTTTTTACTTCAGAGATTATTTCTGATCTGATTTCCTCTATACTTTTCTGCAGTTGTTTCTTTACTTCAGCCACTATTATTTCAGAAATTTCTGCTGTGTAATTTCCAATTTCTTCTATGCTAGTGCTCCTGCACTTACTCTGAGTGGGCTTGGGGCCTGAGAATGCATTTTGGTCCTTTGTTATTCTGTAGAGCACTGTCTTCTGACCTTTGATGTAGAGTTTTCATGCTGTTTTTACATTAGCTCCTACTGAAATTCTTACCCAAGAGGGATTATGTGGTTCAGGCAGTTACAGTTTTTTTGCTTATAGAACCCCTGTGTTTAATTTTTTAAAAATTAAAATCAGGAGCAGTAATAATGGATAGTAATATTCAGCAACTGATAAACTTTTGTAACTAATGTGTTTGTATTTTAGACCATAAGAGTAAACATTGAAAATTTGCATTTAAATTAGTTCCCCTAAGTTCTGTCTGATCACCTCCCCTTGATGAACATTGGGTCTTCCAGGCAAACTGGTTTACCTCAGTTACTTGCTGCCCCTTTTCTCATTTGACAGAAAAATAGAGGGGATATTCTCATAGATCTGGGTATAAGCAAAGTATCTCAGTTTACTGAGTCAGAAACTCCTTCAGATGTGCTTGGCTTGGATCTGGCTGCTCTGCTCAGCTTCCTCCAGCTGCAGCCCATGAAAGTGAACCCACTGTACCCTCTGGTAAGAAGTTTAGATCCTGTATTATTTGGGTGGTTCTGGCCCTAGTCTCTCTGCAGGGAGTTCTGCTGAAGGGTTCCACATCAGGCCTGTGTGTTGGAAGAGGTTCAGGTGAGTGTGGAGATGGTCCCATTCACACAGAAGAACTGGGCTCTAGTGGAAAGAGGTCTCGATCTCCTTTTGTAAAAGGAAATCATTGATTTAAAAGGAAACACAGGGAATTAACAAACTAGAAAGAAAACCTTTAGTGTTTTTTTCCACTTTGGCTTGGAGATGTTGGTAAGAACTATACTTCAGGAAAACTGGCATTGTATTTCATAAATTATGGTATTTCAAACTTCATTCAGAAGAAAATTTCTTATATTTGATCAATTTTCAAAATATCAAACCAATTTTCAGCTGGCTAGCATAAAAAGAAAACATTTAGTGTGTTTCACTCATTCACCTTTAAACACTTTACAGGATTTCTTAAATTCTTTGAATGTAACTCCCTCTAACTACCAATAGTGCTCATATAAGAACTTTAATTTTCTCACTTATTCCCTTGGATTATAGAGTTTTAAGGAGATTTATATCCTCAACATGTGATTGAAGGCAGTTTGAACTATCTTAAGCAGCTCGCCAATAAGAGGAAAATGTCTTTCCTGCTTTAATAAAATTCTGCAAAAGTAACATTTTTTATTTCATGTATACTCAGTAGCAAGAGTACAACATCAACCTCTCTTAACAATTTATAAATCAAACTTTATAAAGTTATTTCCAAATATGAAACACTACAGAAAACGCAAGAATAATAGCCATGAAACTATAGGAAACATCTGCAAGTACTATTAGATTAATATAAAGGAGAGAAGATCAAAATCAATTTCAAATATGATATGATAAATGTGATAACATGGGAAGGCATAGAACAATATGTAAAGTAAGATGAATAAATTCACCCTCATGTATGCTATCCTACTGAAGTCGGGAAAACTGCATGTCTAGTGCACAAAATATGTCACAATTTGGAAGGGCTGCCCAAGCAAGCGCAGGAGCCTGGAGTTTAATCCCTGGGCCTGCCCTGCCCTAGCACGAGCTAAGACAGCAATTAAAACAGCATGTTGGTGCACACCTGTAACCCCAGCTCCTTGGAGGTTGTAAAAGAGGTGGGCCACTACAAGACCAATGTAGTAGTGAGATCCACCCTTTACACCTGTCCCTAAAAATAAGGAAAAAAAAAAAGAAATATGTCAAGATTTATTAATTCAAAACTCTTTTGTATATTTTTGAGGTGACAACTCTAGCGAACATAAACAGAAATTCTCAAATGTGTCTAAACTTTCAAATCACCTAAAGGAGCTCATATATTCAATATCTATGACTTTTTCTGTTCTCAAATACATATAAATGTTATAGTTGAAGCAGGAATGGTCATGTGGATGATTACAAAACATCTTACAATCAGTAGAAAATTACACAAATGTAGAAAAATGGGATTATGTCAACCTAAACAGATTTCATTGAAATCACTCAAGAGATTGGACAAATAGCCCACAAAATAGTTTGTAAATTTTACATCTGTGACAGTTAAACTGGACTGTGAATTTTATTTGCTTCAAGCTTGCCTTGGGAACTACAAAGATACATTTCTGGATGTGTCTGGGGGGTTTGTAAAGACATGACTTTTGGGTAATATATTTGGTTCTTGGACTCTTCTTTTTCTGACAGTAAGTCACTGTGCTGCTTCTCTCCAAGCAAGCAGCGAGCATTTTGGAGCCATCTAAGCATGTACTGAATCCTCTGAAACCATGAACCAAGTTAGGTATTTCTTTCTATAAATGATTTTTATTATATTTGCCCAGCAATAAGAAAGTTGGCTAATAAATAAAACAGTATTAGAGAATTGAGGTCATTGCTGGGATTACTTCTGGCCGTGTGGTTCTCTGTTAATAGGCTTGTAAGAGAAGTTGGAAAAGTTTGGATTCTTCATCATGCCGTAGCACGATGCAGGCAGAACCTGGTGGGCTACTCTGATCAGAAAATGGAGAATGCTGGTGAAAATGTTGGCAGCAAAGCCCAGATTTTCAGGGAGGATGTTAGAGAAAAGAAAACAATTATTAGTAATAAATAATTAAACTAGATATGTGTTACACTCTGGCAAAAGAAAGCAAAGCCAAAAAACAAAACAAAACTCTCAGTCTAAGGATGGGGGATTTGCTGAGTGCAATTTCAAGGCAAGCTAATCTTCATTTGGGGCATGGTCATTGCTAGCTACTTATGGGTGACATATAATGAAAAGCAGGAGAAAAAGTACAGGGGCCAGGGAGATGGCTTAGTAAAATAAGCGCTTCCCTGGCAAACACATGGGCCTAAGTTCAATTCCTAGTCCCATAAAAAAAAAAAAAAGAAAAGAAAAAAAATACAGCAAAAGTAATTGAAAATCTTAAACATTAACCCCAAAGGAACCATGTATAAAGTTAGAATCAATGGAGTTATGATTGCTAAAGAGCTTAGCTTCTTTAAAAAGGCACCAAGTGTCTTGGACAAGGACAAGTACCGAGCACAATAAGAAAGGTCTCGAAGACATCATAGGTATTGGCAAAGCCCCACTTACTGCATGATGAAGGGTGTGGAAGTGTCAGTGTTTCATTTAAGATGAGGGGCCCTGGACTTCCTTCTTGGGAAGGGCTCCTATGGTATTTGTTCCCTATCTTTCATTTCTCCATGTTGAGCCTTCAAGCAACTCAAGGGATGCAAATACTATGGTTCAAGGGTACCAGAGTACTGCATAAACTGCTAAGAGAACTTTCCATAGTCCACTTGATAGTAATGGTTTAAGCAGAAGAGTACAAGAGTTGTAAAAGAGGGAGTCTTCCCGACTGATTTCAAAGGAAGGGCTCATGACACTCCAACATGACTGTGCCTACTGCATTTACCTGAAACCCAACCAATGGATTTGGAAAGCACACTTGTTGCTGTGTGTTCAGTGTTCATGAGTTTAGGAACTATGTGTGGTCCCAAATCCCTTCTTCCCCTTGTGATTCTACCCAGCTCTGTTTTCTAGACACCATGAACTAAGCTGTCTTATCCACTTTGATACTAAATCAAATGTCTCCTTTTTAAACTGTTAGTGTTGAGCCTTCTGTCCAGCAATACCAGATCTTTGAGGCCAAGTGGAATGTCCCTTAGTGGTGGATGTACAAAGCTGTGGAAAGGGAACTGAGGTTGCAGTTCATAACCCAGGATGGTCGTGATGTCAGGAATATAGTGCATCTATCAGCGCTCTAAAGAAATCTGTAGGTCATAGGGAAAGTCAGCCCAATGAAAGGCCATGTGTGTGACACGCAGGATTGTCAAAGTCATGGAGCTCTGCAACTCTTTTGGATCTCACATCTCACCACAATAAGCAGGAGGAGCTGGGTAGCATCAAGTAAAAAGAGTTAATGTTTGACCTGATGATTTCTCTTGTCTTCATAATTTCTTTCATTATATGAACTTTCAGTTTGATTTGTTCTTCTAGATGTTTAAGGCTCAATGTTAGGTTGTTTATTTGAGGTCATTTTATTTTCGCAGTGTAAGAGTTCACCCCTATTAATTTTCCTCTTATCACTGCTTTCAATACATCCAATAAGTTACACTATGTTGTAATGGCACTATCATTTAATTGTAGATACTGCTTAATTCCTTATTCAAATTCTTCTGTGACCCATTGGTTTCTCAGTAGCATATTATTCAGTTGCCATGTGTTTATGGAGTTTTTGTGGTTTCCTTTTCTATTGATTTCCAGGCTCATTGCACTATGGTCTACTAATATGCATGAGACTAAGAAATCAGTGCAAAATAAATGAAATAGAGAGATGGCTCTTTGAATGATTAATAAAGTTGACAAACTCTAAGCCAATATTATCCATAAAAGGTAAGAAGGGATTCAAATTCATGCAATTACAAATGAAAAGAATGAAGTCACCATGGATCCTGCAAAATTCCCAAAGATCATCAATATCTAGTTTGACAACATCCATTCTAAAAAATACAAACCACAGAATAAAAGACAGATTCCCAAGTACACATACATTGGAAAGTTGAGTCAGAAGGTATAATATTGCTAAATAACTCAATATCAGGCAATGAAATTTAAAAATTAATTTAAACGTTATCAAAAAAGAGGTCAGATCCTTATTTATTCAATGTTACATTGTACAATAAATTTAGAGAAGATTTAATGTCATTACTTATCAAACTTTGTAATGAAATTAAAAGAGAAATAACACTGTTAAATTTATTTCTGAAAACAAATATTGCCCTGTACTTAAACCAGAGGAAACCCACATACAGAGACAAGTACAGGCCAATATCCCTAAAAAACATAGATGCAAAACTCCTCAGCAAGATACTAGGAAGCAGAATACAACAAGTTGTAAATGACATTACACATATCAATAAGGCTGGAATCATCCCTGGATGTAGGGATGGTTCAACCTACATAAATCAAAAAAATGTAATATGCCGTATTAACAAAAGCAAAGACAAAACCTGTATGATCACCTCAATAGATTCAGAAATAAGGTGGTTTTACAAAGTCCAATGCCTATTTATGATTAAAAGAAAGGTATAGGAAATTGAAATAGTCTTTATCTCAATTTGGTAAAAGGTATCTATGAAAAACCAATAATGAACTTCATAATAAAAGGTCAAAAACTGAAAACTTTCACTCTAAAATCAGAAACAAAACAAGAGCCGGGCGTGGTGGCGCATGCCTGTAATCCCAGCACTCGGGAGGCTGAGGCAGGAGGATTGTTGTGAGTTCGAGACCAGCCTGAGCTTCAAAGTGAGCTCAAGGCCAGCCTGAACTGCACGATGAGACTCTGTCTCAAAAAAGACCAAAAAAAAAAAAAAAAAAAAAAAATGGATGTTTTCTATGACCATTCTGGTTCAGTATAGTTTTGTAAGCAATAGCTAGAGCTATCATAAAAGAGAAAGAAATAAAGGCACATGGATAGGAAAGGAAAACATTAAATTATATTTATTTTCTAATGATAAAATACTCCACATTGAAAATCTACAAAACACCACCAAAAGATTTATAGGTTTAATAACCAGAATCAGTAGCACAACTATATACAATGTCAACACTGAAAAGTCATCAGAATTTCTGCACATAATAAAAAAACTCACTGAAAAAGAAATTAGAGAAACCATACTTTTACAAAATCATCAAAAATCATAGAATAAGGGCTGGTGAGACAGTTTAGCAGAGTAAGTGCCTGCTTAGGCAAACACAGAGACCAGAGTTTGATCCCCAGCATCACATGCTGTGCTCAGCCTGCTCACAAGCACACTGGACCAGGAACAAGACCAGGCAGTTGCCATACACTTGCATTCCCAGCACTCGGGAGGCTGAAAACAGGAGGATCACTACTCGTCTGAGATGCATAGTGAGACCCTGTATGAAATATATTTTAAAAAATTAAAAATAATAAAATACATAGGAATAAATCAACCAAAGGAAGTACAAAAGAAATATTTTCATATTGAAAAACTACACTAAACTGTAAAAGGAGATTGAAGAAGATAACAGAAAATGGAAGCACACTCATTGCTCATGGGCAGGAAGAACCAACATGGTAAAAATTGCTATATTCCCAAAGAGATTTAATGTGATCAAAATATAATCAGTGTACCACACAGACATAGAGAAAATATTCACAAATTTATTTGGAAGAGGAAGAGACCTTGAAGAGTGAACACAGTTCTGGGAAACAAGAATAAAATAATGGACATTGTAATCCCTGACTCAAAATTATATTATGGAACTACTATGGGACAATCACTATGGTGCTGGGGAAAATAAAAATAACAGACTTGAAGATTAAATGAACCATTTAGAAGAGGCAGAAGCATTTTCAAACACACTCAGCCATCTTATCTTTGGCAATGTCCCGAAACATGTTTACCTAAAAAAAGAAATCCTCTTTAGTAAATGGTGCTAGCAAAACTAGCTTTCCACATTCCAAAGGCCAACACTAGACCCATAAACACTTGGAAAAAAATTCAACATCAATGATCATTCAAATGATGCAAACGAAAACAACACTGAGATTCTACCTTTCTTCAGAAAAAGAAAATGCCTATTGCAAATAGATCAACCAATAGTAAATGCTGACAGTGCTGTGGGAGAAAAGAAATCCTTTTTCATTATTTGTGTGAGCATAGACTGGTGCAACCACTGTGGAAATCAATGTGGAAATTCCTCATAAAATTCAAACTAGAAGTTCCATTTGAATGAGCTATTTCCCTTCTTGGTACTTTCTCAAGACAAATAAAAGCATCATACTACAGCAATTTGTGTGCACTCACATGTTAGCAGCACAGTTTGTAATAGCTAAATTTTGGAAACAACCTAAAAGCACATCTACCTATGAATGGAGAATAAGTTTTCTTAAATCAATAAAATGGAGTATAACTCTGCCTTAAACAATAAACTTTAAGTATTTATAGCTAAATGGAAGGACTTTGGAACCATACTCTGGAATTAGACAAATATGTGTAAATGTCATGTCGTTTCTCTGGCATCATAAAATGTAAGTGTAAATGAGAACCAAAATGTAAAATGTATAGTTTAAAATAGGAGACAATTGTTCAAAAGGAAAGGGGAATTCAGAAAGGGTGGTGGGAAAGAAAACTTCAGAAAAAATTAAGAATAAAGTGGAAACAAAGTGTTTTTTAATAATGAGGGGAAAGAGTTGTTGAACAGAGTGATGGGAAGGGGATGAGAGGAGAAAAAGAGAAGGAAGACCATGCTCAGTTTCATATTCTGCATAATGTGTGTGGTCATTATGAATATCTATATATCAATAAACTTAATTAAGAAATAACAGTTTGCCTTCTGGGACTAGTCTTTCTTCTGTTTGACTTTTTTCTGCCTTTTTATTCTTCCCCTTCATGATGAGAGTATTTAAATTGAACCACTGTATTTTGCAATTAATTTTTTTAAAACTTATACAGTTCTCGAGCTGAGAATTTGTGTTAAGTGATAGAACCATTGATTTTGACTATTGCATAAATGTGAAATTATTAAGGAATTGAAGAAAGAAATAGGGGTTTTAGCTCTTTGCAGTAGAGGTACACAATGTCAAATGGAATTATTGTGTTTATTTGGAGATGGAATATGACTGAAGGTGATGAGGGAAGGAAAATGATAAATAATCATGGTTGTTGCCTTGCTTCATTTTCAAGCTTTCAAGGGCTTTAGCAAAACACACTTCTGGATGTTTCTGGGTGGGATATGAAGATAAAACTGTAAGTGCTAAACTTGGTATCTGGATAGTTCTCTTTGACACCCTTTCCCTGCTCTGCTTCCCAGGTTCTTCGAAGTGAGCATACCATTTTTCCATTAGGTTTGCACCATGACACCAAATGACAATGCAGTGAATATTCTCCAACCATGAGCCAAGGTAGCATTACTGCTTCTCTTATGTGGTGTGTGTCAGATATTTGGCCCCAGAGTGAGAATGATGACTGAAATATCAGACAAAATGATAACAGAAAAACTTTATAAAAAAAAACAAAACTCAGCAGCAAAAAATAGCAACACAAATTTATAAATAAACAAGTATATCATATAGACATCAGAAGATACACAAATAACCAGAAGATATGTGAAAATGTACTTTAGATCACTATCATCCTGGAATTTCAAATCAAAACCACTTTAAGATATTATCTAAAGTAGGGTAGAATTTTGACCAAAATTATTGCAGAAATACTATTTTTAAAAAAGTCACTGCTGATTATTTACCTAAAGGATATAAAATATCTACCTCCCATGCTCACAGCAGTACCTTTCATAATATCCAGAATCTTGAAAATAACCTTAGAGCTTTTCTTTTGGTGATAAGATAAATAAAATTTAGTACATACACAAAGTAAAACTGAATTCTATTTCAGTCATTAAAAATGAAATATTGTCACTACAACAAGGGTGGAACTGGAGGTTATTCAGCTATGTCAAGTCGCATAGGGACAGAAACATACTGCCTGATTTCACACATTGGGAGTCTAAACATTTCTTACACAGAATTGGAGGGCAGAATAGTGGTTACCTAAGCATGGAGATAGCGGGCTGCTGAGAGGTGGTGATGCTACACTAGTGATACCAATATTATAGTGTACGTTTTCAACAACATACAAGAAAGCATTTTGGAAGGTATAACACAGAGGAAAAATGTTAAGGAAACATGTATGCTTAACCTTACTTCAATATTAATTAATATACCCATATATGCAAGCATACGGATAACTAGAAGTACATACATAACTTTAATGTTTTTACATGCTTCATTAAGATGAAGTTTCAAAAGTGTTTTAAACTTGACATTTGTATTAGACCTCTACTCTTTTTGCTACCACAGATGACATCTTGGTAGGAAGTCCTCTCATGGACATTCAGTCAAAGTCAAAGAAGATTTTTTCCCAAGGATTTCCTGAAAATATATCTTTACCAGGATTCTAGTCATCTTAAACAGTCAGGTAAGTTGTTGGCTGTGCTCTTCTGGAGAAAGCCAGTTTCTTTTTTCTTTTTTGTGAAAGAGAATAAACAGTAGTAAACCAATCAAACAAAAAACATTAGAAATGATACTGAATTTCAATAAACAAAATAACAGAAATACGACTGTGGTTGTTATATTGCATAATGTCTGAAAATAATTGTTTAGATTATCAGATATATCATGCAAAATTGACTAAAATTACAAAAAATTAAAAATGAGATAAAAATGAAGCATTATTTGTTCCTTTCAATAGATCAGCAGAAATCAGTAGTAAAATTCTGCAAACTCTCTCAATATATATGTACACACACATTTTTCTCTTCTCTCCTCTTCTCTTCCTCTCCTCTCCTCTCCTCTCCTCTCCTCTCCTCCCTTCTCTCCTTTCCTCTTTTCTTCTCTTATCTCTTTCTTTCTTTTTTCTTCTCCTTCTCCTTCCACTTCCTGTTCCTCCTCCTCCTCCTCCTTTTGGTCCTTTTTCTCATCTCAGTTGTTCCTTTAGAACAGATTCTTTCCTTTTCACAATATCTATTTTACTTTCAGATTTTGTTTACACTTTCACGTTCTTACACTAGTAAGATAATATGATGTTCACACGTGAGCTTGACTTATTTCACTTTATTTTTAAAATTCACATTTATTTTTTAATTTCCACTTTTAATTTCACAGAGTATGTATACTAGTTGCACCCATTTATCTATAAAATCTCTGAGTTTAACTTTTATTTGTAGCTGATTAGTACCAAATTTTGTGAAATTATCAGATCTTTTTTTTATTTGTTTCTCATTTGATTGGCATTTGGGTTATTTTCAATATTTATCTATGACAAATTGTGCAGCTATAAACATGGGTGTACATATATTGCTATGGTATGATGCTTTCCACTCTTCTGTAAAAATACCAAAGAAGGCAATAGCTGGGTTCAATGGGACCTCCCACTGTAGGTTTTTGAGGCATCTCCAACAATGATTTCCATAATGGTGTTAAAGAATTCATCTGAGAATGACAGTAGAGCAGAGAGCCAGGGAGAGCAATTCTTAATGTCATTATCCACCTGGGTACATTAAAGAACTTTCCAGAAATACATAGAAAGAATGTTTTTGCTCCAAGTATTTGTTAGATCAATTTATGACTCTTGCCATCACATCTATTTGTTAATATAGAAATTGAAGGGGCTGGGGAGATGGCTCAGTGGAATAAGTGCTTCCCTGGAAAGCGCAAGGACCAGAGTTCAATCCCTGGTTTTGAAAAAAAAAATTAGACATTATTTAAAAGGTTTAAACCACTGTATTTGTACTATTTCTTCTTGTAATTAAGTTACAAATTAAAATTGAATAAAGATAATTTGAATATGGGAGGGAAGAACTATATATATAAATAGTCCAAATATTTTGCTTTTCTATGTCAGTCACATAGTTCATGGAAAATATTTAGTGACTTTATTGATGCACTATTTCATTGTAGGGGAAGACTATTTTTGGAAGGTTATGGAAATGAGGATGAAAATAGTAGTAATTACTGATTCTTTGTAATAAGATTTAACAAATAAGACAAGCAAATACACATTGGCTAGCAGAGCAAAAACATCATGTAATGTAATTCACATCTAAGGAAAACAGAAATTAGTTATAGCTGATTCTTTTTATTTTCCTTTAACCATTAAAACATGTTTTTCCAAAAATCGGTGAGAGTTATGTCAACACATGTTTTTATATATTCCTGAAAACTGATTTAAGACTTAAGGCACACAGCTGTCAAGAGTAAGCTATAAGATGTCTGAGATTCTGTTTACAATGTCTTAGATAGTAGTATGAAAATCATACTTCTGATGGAAAGTGGCTCAATGGTTTTGAATATGTTTTTCACCTTCCTATTAATTTTTTTCTTATAATGTGCTTTGGACCTTATTATAGTATGTAAGACAGAGCTGGAAATTTAAGCTAAACTGAGAATTTCTATTATAATCCAAATAAGTAACTCTAATAACAATACCTTCCTCATTATGACACTGTCTGAATTCTTAAAGGACTACCTTACATTTTAAATTTGTTGTTTTGTGGCAATTGGTAATAGAAAGTTATCTTTCATGTGGATTACTTATAGGGAGAATCCCTATGAGGTTAATTCAGTTGAGTTAGTATCTATTGCCAAAGAGGAAAGTATGTTTTTATTTTCACACAAACTAAAACTTTTTTCTTATTTGATTTATTTCCACCATGGACAAATCTGTCAGAATTTGAACTTCTCTGTCTTCCTTCATGCTCTGTTTCATGTGTTTTCTCCTTCAGCAGTGAGAGGTCTATAGGCCTGAGCTTCAAGCAATTCTGGCTTTCAAATTACCTTTACAGAAATTAACAATGACAGAATTTTTCATTTGGGGAGAGTCACACACACAAATCAATATCATTTTCCTCATTTATACATAGGGAATAAAGGGAATTTTTTAATTTCCTAGCTTGTCATGTATGTTACACACATTGTCCGAATCAATAAGGTATTAGAAAATACTAGGTTATGAAGTAGATTAATTAGTTCACTATTCCAAAATCATCGTGTATAATATATTCTTTTGACTTTAACTGCTAATCCTATCCTCAGTCCTCAATTTGATGCGGTTTTCTAGTCTGCAAATTGCATTTGTCAATAAATGATATGCCTACTGATATCTTCTTTCCTTATTCTCAGCCTGACTGTGTTCCTAACCAGCTAATTGCATGACCTATTTTTCCCTACCTTTGTTAGTCTATCATTTCTATCTTCATGCATCTTTAAAAAGACTCTCAGGTGGGAGCGACCCGAGGTGCCTTGTGAAAATGATTTGATACTCTCTACCTGGAAAACCCCACAAAATCATGCACATCAAGAGGCTCAAATCTTTGCATTCACTTAAGAACACAGGTGAAACTGTGTTCTATATGCCCAGGACATCAAGGGTGTGTATATCTGCAAGGCCTCCAAATATCTGAAGGATGTCACATTAAAGAAGTACAAAAGTTACATTTCTTGTTATATAGGTCTTCCTTTATCTTTGTCTTAACCATCCAGTAGAAAAATATAAAAACGGAGTATAGAAAGCAAAGCCATATTAATATGCTGAGCTGTAAAAGGCTCAAGTCAATAACTTCTAACATTACCAGTCCTATGGAAATCCCACTACTATCATGGACTACTGAACTATATTGGGATATTTTGCTGATGAAGTTTAATTGACAAAACTACTCTGTGCATACACAGGTAAATGTGGAGAATACTTGTAGCATGCTCTGTGAATCGAAAAATCCCATTAGAAGCAAGAGTTTCAAATAACAAGTGTTTATATTCAATTTCTTTTTTTTATGTTAATACAAATCATATAAAATAGATTTGTTCTGATCAGAAAAAAAAAGTTCCATGTTTTAAACCTCTCATCAGCTACCTGTTAACTTATTTTTCTTGCCAGTGCATTCATTGGGTAAGAGTGGACTCACCCACACATTTTGTTTTCTAAGATAGTGCTTTTGCCACTAATTCTCTCTTTCTCTTGCTCTTCAAACATGTACAGGGACCAGAGTTTCATTTGTGGCTTTCTAGCTCCTAGACCTTTCTTCTGACTGTTTTCTGAGATACAGCCTCGGTCCCCTTGGTGAAAGCTATGACCTCTATTCTTAAAGATTCTCAGGTGTGGTAAGTCTGGCATTGTGAATATGGCCATTGCTGTGCACTGTTGTGTACCCACAGGATCTTCCTTCAGCTTTTGTTTTCACAATTAATCAGAAAAGAACCTTTCAAGGTAAATTTAATGGCTGCCAAAAAAAGTAAATAGGCTCTGTACCTAGGAATTTCAAAATAGAGTTTAACATTTGTATAGAAAGGCAAACTTGAAAAAATTGATCAGATGTGTTTTTGCTTATTGTCATAGTACTCAGTAGTTAATTTTCAAAACTCATTTCCATCCTATGAATGAAGAGAACATGAAAGTCTTCAGGAAACTTGCCTAGTTATTTAAATTTTATGCTACAATGTAAAAAGTTTCAAATATTTCATTCTGCCTTTCCTATGCAGAAATAAATGATTCAAATTGGCTAATAACCATTCTATACATTTAGTTTTCAGTAAATCATGTTGATTGCTGCTTGAATAACCAGATGGAAATATTGAGTCACAGCAAAAATCATAGATACAAACATGAAAGCTATATGCATCATAGTTTATCATCCTATTTTAAATTTTTGAATATAATGTTGTACTATAAGTTTAGTACTCTGTAATAATTCACATTGTTCTTTTCTTCCCCACAAATTCCTGAGTTTCTTGAAGAGGCAAGTACACTTTTGCATATATTGGTTCTTCACTTTGTACCAATTTCATTTTACAGTGCTAGGTACTGAAAATTTGAGTTCCCCTGAAGTCTTTATATTAAAACTCTAATCATAATCTGTTTGTACATATGGATAAAACCTCTGAGAAGGTAATAATTTTTACATGAGGATATAAAGGTAGGTGACCTAATCTGCTGAGCTGATCCAAATATCATCCTATATTTGCCTTAAGAGGATGTAGCAAGATGCCAATTTTCTACAAGCCAGGAAAAAAAGAACATTTATCAAGATCATATTTGTCTTGATCTTGACTTCCAACCCACAGAACTGTGACAAAAATACATTCATTTTGACTGATCTACATGGTCTGTGGTATTTGCTATGGCACCTTGGGAAAACTAAGAAATCCAGCAAAGAATTTCCTACTGTAATTTGCATATTAACTTACCAAAGTAACAGAGATAATTATGATTACAAAAGCAAAAAATTATGTTTTTACATTTTTAAACTTAAAAACAGAGTTCAACTACTGGTTTAAATTAAATGCAATCCTGAAGTGAAGTTTTCAAAAGAGAATACTTCTGTCTAATAGATGAATATAATTTATCGTAAGAAGAATATGTAGTCTGAAATATATTTAGAATATAGCATATTAGGAAAATGTAGCATATGATCAAGTTTATACTCACAGAAGTATTGGAAAGGAGAATGCATTTGTTACTATGGCTTTGCTTTATAGCATATTGTTCTAATATTGATTATAAGGAAGAAAGTAACTCTGGATATCAGAACATTGAAAACACAAGTTTGTAAGTTTAAAATAAATTTATATATTTAGAGTTCAAACTCTACAAAATGAGTAAAAACAAAATGAGAGCAGTACACAGTAATAGTTTTATTAGCCCTTCTATTTCTAGTCAAATACAGAGATGAAAGCATCATTCAAGTTATTTATATAAACCAGAGAAGTTTTACTGGCCATCCTTTAACTTTTCAATAAACTTAATCTCATTTCTTTTCTGGATGATATACAAATGTTTATTATAATTTGAGATGAAGTATTTTATTTTCCAAGTAACATAAAGTAAAGAATATTTGTCTTGGGCAAACCAAATAGCTCGGTGGATTAAAGCTCCTGCTCAGGCAGGGGTAGTGGCCAGGGGTTTGATCCTCAGGCCTGCTGTGCCAGCACAACACCCAGGACACGCTGAGACAGCATTGAGACTGGGCTTGGTGATGTGTGCCTGTAACCTTGGGTCTTGGGAGGCTGTAAGCAGAAGGAACATTGCGAGTCTGATCCATGTAGTGAGACTCTGTAGACCCTGTACTAGACACATATAAAAAGAATATTTGTCTTATTATAAAGAAGCTGATTATTGATAACATAGTATTTTTTCTGAGTGTTCATTATTTAAATATAATCATGCAGTACTCAACAACAAAGATATGTTCTGAGACATGAATCACTAGATTATTTCATCCTTATGAAAACAGCAGTCAGTATATTAAACAGACTAGATGTTGAGAGATCCATAGATGATATAACCTCATGGGACTGCCATCATATGTATGGCCCATCATCCACTATCACAGTCAGCATGATCATTGCTAAGTTTGTCCCAAACATATTTCATGATGAATAGCACGATCTAGCTAATGGGTGATCTTATTTGGAAAAATTTTCTAACTCTGTCCTCTGACTTAGAACTTATGTAGCAATAAATTTAAAAATTTCTAGAGAAAGATATACTGTAGCTTCAAATGTATGATGTAAATTATGAGAAACTAAAACACTAAGGCTAGAATAAGAACATCATATCTAAGAATATCACATCTACACCTATATAATTTTTAGGGAGATCATCTTTCATGAAACTGATATGAAATTTTATTTTTGAAATGAGTCTGCATCTTCTTAAGGAACTCTTTACCAGTTTTATTAGTCAACTGTCGTGGCTCTGGGACAAAATACCGAACATCTGTAAGTTAATGGAGGAAGTTTAATTTTTTTTCATAGTTTCAGTAGATTCAGCCCACAATCTTGAGAATCCAAGGCAGAAATGGGAAGAGGAAGGAAGCAGGCACTGTGGCCCCTGGACAAAGAGATAAGGGACGAGGCAAGAAGGACTATAAGCCTGCCAGGTTGGGCCTTCAGGCTGCAGAACACTCAGGTGTCCCTCTCCCAGACTGTAGTTGTGCTCATTGGAAAGCAGCGCATGCTGTATACTGGTGACATCTCCAGATCCACTTTCAGTTTAAGTAGTGAGTCAGGCAGAGGCTGGGAACACAGCCTTCAGCAAAGCAGGAGGTTGGTGTCAGAGTAGAACTGCTCCTCTTCTGTATCCATGGGTGAGCTCAGACAGTCTAACTGGAGTAATATGTGGCTAAGATATGAGACAACACCTCCGCAGAGGCCTGCATGGCTCCAGAGGAATATTCCTTTTTCTTTTCCATAATTTTATTGAGAAACAAACATCAATAAGACAGTTTCAAATCAAATTAGTAGGACAGTTGCAATGATTAATACATTGCATATTATTGTCTAAGTGGTTAGTCATTGTAAAAGATGCAGACATGATATCCTGTTAACAGACACTATTAGAACAAATCTTTCTATTCATTGGATTAAGGAAATATAGCTGTATATCTATCCTAATTATTTTGAATATACAGATATAAAACGGTAGTTCATTTGTATCTTCTTTTTTTGTTTAGTTTTGTCATTTAAATATTATAGGTGTGTGAATTCAGCAAAATATTCCAAAATAGTCCAATAGTCCATAATACTAGTGGGTTTTCTGTAAGACTGGCAATGTCAGAAGTTGTTGACTTGAGACTTTTATAGCTCAGCACATTAATATGGTTTTACTTTTTATACTTTGTTTTTATACTTTTCTTTGGATGGTTAAGTACAAGATAAAGCAAGACCTGCACGACAAGAAATGTAGCTTTTATATCTGATATGGTCAGTCAAATCCCCTCAGGATTTATACTGAAACCCTGTACCACACTTTGTAGATCCTTTGTGAGTGTCAGCCATGTGGATGAGTCATGGCCACTGGCTGACCAATTTGCTCTCTGTGAAACCATGTTTTATCTCCAGGTGACTCTGTATCGGCACACTATAATGTCGATCACTTTCCTCTGTGGCCCCATAATCTCCTTATTCAGATAATTTGGGCCACAAATGAGACACATGATGTTACAGTTCAGATTCTCCTTTCAGGACTGGACTTAAGGCAGGAAACTCATTAACCATAGCCTGTCTCAGGGCTTTCCATCCAGTTTGTAAGAATGTTTTTTTTTTTTTTTCTTCTGTAGTAAGCCTTTCCTAACATCTCCAGTGCATCCAGTCACCATTTTTTCCAATGCAAGTATGATAAAAGAAACAGAGAGAGAGAGAGAGAGAAAGAGAGAGAGAGAGGGAGGGAGGAAGGAAGGAAGGAAGGAAGGAAGGAAGGAAGGAAGGAAGGAAGGAAGGAAGAAAGAAAGAAAGAAAGAAAGAAAGAAAGAAAGAAAGAAAGAAAGAAAGAAAGAAAGAAAGAAAGAAAGATTTGCTGAGGTCTAGATGTCTCCTGCTCTTTTATTCCCCAAGAGCAGCACTTGGACATCCCAGATCTCAATTATTTCATATCCTTCTGTTTTCTCTCTTGCTCTGTGCTGTGACACCTGGCAGAGGTTTGGGGCCCACTTCAGGGGTCCCTAATAACTGATAGCAAGGAAGAGGTCAGTAATACTCTAGGACTGTCTTCTTCCTACTAATTCACATGTCTAATGGCCCAATCAATCAGCTAAGGAATAATACACTAATGAGTGTCATGCCCCCTTTATCTAACTAAGTTCCTAAGCTTCACCCCTGATGTAGGTTGACATTTCAAATCTAAACCATAATATTAACTCATTAGCTAATATTTTTTTAAAATATCTAAGCACACATATACTGATAGGATTGGTTAATGCTATCTTTCCTCTGTCTATTCTTAATTTTTTAAATAATTTTGCATCCTTACATCTGATAATCTGAGCAACTAATTTAAAGACAATATGCAAAGTGACAACCACTGTTGAATCCCTATCATTTTGTTTAGTGAAATTCCAAATCACTCCAATTTTTAAAAATATTTTTATTCTCTATAAAAAATAAAAATAAATAAAATGTTGAAAAGGAGGATTAGAAGTGGACATTTATTTTTATGTGAGGATTCTTTTGTTTATATCCAGGAATCTTTTTCCTACAAAAGCTTTTCCTTGTTATAGTATGTTTCACGGACACACACAAAACTGTAGGTCAGTATCCCAAATCTGGGTAATTGGATTTAATTAGAAAAGAGTCTTTGGATGTGTAACTAAGTCAGAAATCTTGATGAGATAGCATCCTATATTACACACGTGATGCCCAAATCTAATGACAAGTGCCCTTAGGAGAGTTAAAACCATGTAGCAACAGAGACAGAGTTTAGAGTAACGCATTCATAACCACAGAATGACCCTAGCACCCAAAAACAGGAGGTGCAAAGGTTCTTTCAAGCTCCGTCATGCTGAAAGTTTAATTTCAGTCTTCAATCTCCAGAATTATGAGGGACTAGACTGCTCATAGTGTAACTGCAATACAGAGACCTAGGACCTAAAAGAAGGTAAATGAGATTAAATGAGTCATGAAGCAAAACCCTCATTCAATATCCTGGTGTCCTAATAAAGGGCCTGGAAAGTCCCACATTTTCTGTGCAAAAGAAAAATAAATAAAGATTTTAAAAAAAGAACCAGAACAGCAAAAAGGTTCTGTGAGTACACTGGTCAAAGGCAGCTGTCCATGAGCTAGAAAGGGAGCCCACAGCTGAAACCAAATTTGCTGGCTCCTACATCTCTTGTGCTTCTGTACTCCAGTTCTGGGAGAGAGTAAGTATCTCTGGGTGAAACCACTAAGTCTGTGTGTGTTTTTATGGCAGTCTTAGGCAAGTTATCCCAGGAGAAAAATGGTGATCTGCAGCATCATTTGTGGTCTAACATGAGTATCTATCCACACTGCAAATGACTGTGCCTCAGACTGGTGTTCAAGGGGACTCGGACTTCCCTGGGCTTCTGTCCTTCTACAAGGAAGAGACTGAATTTTATAATGTTCAGTGCATTTTACCTGCAATGCCCTATAAATCTATGATAAAACATTTATTTTAACTTGTTTCTTCTGTTCTTTGAACAGAACTTCAAACAAAGCAGATTAGAAATGGAGCCAGTGAGATTTACAGTGTTTTACTGACATATATTTTCTGGTTTTGTTTTAGATAAATAACAAAAAGGCAAGCTATGAAATTTGAGGAGATATTAAGTATTTCATTTTTGAATGTACCTAAGGCAAATTGCCACACACTCGGGAGCTTAAAATAATAGATATTTATTTCTAAGAGCTCTGGAGTCTAGAAAGCCTCACAACAAATCCATGGCAGATTTAGTAAATGCAAAATCCAGTTCCTGGTTCAGTGATGGTTGTCTTCTTATGGTACCTTCACAAGGCAAGGTGTTCTCTCTGCTGCATCCTTCCAGAGGTACTGGTGCCATGTGTGAGACCTCTGCTTGACATAAAAGATTCCTTAACACTGAAAATAGTATCTATAGTGGATTAGGCTTAAACATAAGAAACTGGGTCGGGTCACCTTTTTAGTGTACAGCAGTGACTGAAAATATAATTTCCCCCGTGTGCCATGCAGGCCCCGCCCCCAGGATGCACTGAAAATGAGATTGAGATGTGGAGGCACACCTGTAATCCCAGCTCTTGGGAGGCTGAAATCAGTACGAGTCTGATCTGTGCAATGAAACCACGCAGATCCTGTACTAAATACATTAAGAAAAGAAAATGTAATTTGATGAATATTCTTAGCTCATCTTACAATTAGCACTTCTCCACATTTCCCTTGTCATTCTCAACCTAATACTTCTTTTGTCACCACAAACAGTATTTAGTCTTCTGAAAAGTCTGTGTGATTGAGGACTTCTATGTAGGCCAGTAAGGTCAGTAATAGATATTTTCACTTTTTTATCCATAAAGAACAGAAAAAGAATCTTCCAAGTTTGCAATAAACAGAACAATCTCCAGGGAGCAGAGGAGTTGCTCAGATTCAAGGCCAGGGGTCTTTCCCGATCTTAGTTTCACAACTTCCCAGCCTCACAACTTCCCAGCCCTATCAGCTACTCATTCCCAGCAGGGAGTCAAGGTGCCCCTGCTGCCAGAGACAAAAGGCCCCGCTGCTGCAGGTGTGCTCACACTCACTAGCTGTGCAAAACCGAAGTGAGGGTGACATGTAGTGTCCCTGGTGTATTAAGTTATGCCTCCTCTACTTTTTTGATCTGAATACTTAAGATTCCCTTTTTCTCCCTGAGTATTTTTTTCTCCCAATCACAAAGACAGCTTTACCAGGATTAGAATCAATGACTCCCATGTTAATACCTGAAGCATTTGCACAGGCAAGGAAGCACTGTCATTAACCACAGTAAGGTTGCCTCCTGCTGCATAGAGATTCATGCAACCACCACCTCGTGGCTTTGGCAGCTTTGACTGGTTTTGGCATAAAGAAGAACATGAGTAAGCCACCATAGGGAGAAGGGAAGCAAGAGGCTCTGTACCCTTTCCAAACTCGTGTGTTGAGATTAGTGACATAATCCGTTTTCTTTGAGCGTTTAGACTTGGCATTCACTTTTAATCTGGAGGCAGTACATATTGAGGTAAAGTTCAGAAATCCAGATGTAAATAGAATCCTATAGGCTTTACTTAAAAAGAAGAAAATATATCTTATAGAGGTAGCATTCTTTGTTTTTATTACCCAATAATATTGAATAGTATCTTATATGTACATACCTACAATGAGGTACTTGGTGGCTAGTGCAAGAGTTATATCTTTTTTTAAATGAAAATCAAAGCTGTATGCATTCACACTATTAATAAAAGGTAGCTAGCTAATGAGGGGTTTTAAACCATAGTATTGGATTACCTTTCAGACAAGTGCTTATTCTACTGAGCCATCTCCCTGGCCACATAGATTACCTTTCAAATGAATATAATTAATCCAAATCCAAAAAGTTCACAAAATAACCTATGTAAATTAGGATGTTTTTATTTTGAAACTACATGCAGTTATTTTATATAAACATATAAGGATATGAACTTTAAAGAGAAGCCAAAGAAATGATTGAATAATGATGTATCATATTATAAAAATACCTAAAATATTTTTAAAGATAATTGGATAGATTTTAGATTTTGACAAATATCTCAAATGCATATTATTTTAGAATAGTAAAATAATAAAGAAATAACTGGGCCAAGGATAAAGTTTCATAAGGAATCATACTTGCTTTCTTGTGATATCTATTAAATAATTTAATAACTTCTGGTTGAAACTGAGACAAAGAGAAATATTAGTACAAAATGTGCACTTTGGGTTTTTGTGTGTTTGTTTTATATATTTACTACAGGGTCTATGGTGTTTCACTACACAGATTGGACTCGTAGTGTGCTTCCTATTTTTCAGCCTCCCAAGTGCTGGGATTATAGTCGCATGACATTATGCCCAGTCTTAATCACCATCTCAGCACCCTATGGGGCCGGGGCTGGCACAGCACACTGGGAATCAAACCCTGGTCCCTGCATCTACCTAAGCAGGCACATTAAGCAGCTGAGGTACCTGGCTTACTGTTGCTGAGGATGGCTGTCATGCTTTGAAGGGGAGCTCTGGTTCTTAGCTTGAGCATGGCTTGCTGGCTCCAGTGCAGATCCCTCATCCTGGTAGCCCAGAGCCTTCATCCTGTAGCTAGACTTTCTAGCTTCTACCATTGTCCTTCGGGCCATCCCAGTGCAGATTCATGAAATAGGCCCTCATGAGACTTTTATGTGAGCTCTAGGCCTCCAGTTACACTTGTGGGAGCCACTCTCATGAGCTGTAGGCCTTCCACTGAACTCATAAAGAACATAATTATGGGATCCAAGCCTGTAGCTGGATTCTTTTTCTTTAATATGTGGACAGATATTTTGTATTCTATTTGTATATGAATCTTCAGGTTATTTGTTGTAAAATAATCTTACAAAATGTGTCTTGTATTTTACTGTTCACCTTACAAAACTCCAAAATAGGACACTTTTTATAAATTGCATTTTAATAAATAAGAAAGTCATCAAGATGAAAGTGGAGTGTACCATATCTTTTGTTATTTAGTCATAAAATATGAATATGTGTTTTTCTGTATTTTTTAGCTTTAGTAACTTAAATTCTTGTTTCCTTGCATATGATCACTAAGTTATCAGCATCATATTTACATTATTTTTATTAATTATTGAGAAAATGAACATATTGTTTTGAAAGAACATCACTTCTTTGTACAAACTAACGTAAGACTCATTTGGTCATCCATCATTTACTTTAAATAATGTTCACTAACATCATTTGATATGTTGTCTCAGTTACTTTGCAGAGACAACATACTGACACCCAAATTTAGGAAAAGCTCATTTAATTCACAGTGAGTGGAGGTTTCAGTCCATGCTTTGTTGGCTCCAGAGAAGAGGGCAACAGTTCATGGCCATAGAAAGAAGAAAAGAGCAGAGGAGCAGTATCTCTGGCATCTATGAACCCTCTCTCCCTTCTTTCACGTGAACTGTGAAGACCGGAGCTCTTCTGAGAATGTGGCAGTTGCTGCAAAGTTCCGAGTGCCTCCCAAGTGGAGCGGCTGCACAGAGCGGAACTCCTCCGAGGAAGCGGAGCGTGCCGGCAGCCCGCCACACGCACTTTATATGCCCTTTTTTTTTTTTTTTTTTTTGTCTTTTTGAGACAGGGTCTCGCTATGCAGTTCAGGCTGGCTTTAAGCTCACTTTGTAGCTCAGGCTGGTCTCGAACTCACAACAATCCTCCTGCCTCAGCCTCCCGAGTGCTGGGATTACAGGCATGCGCCACCACGCCCGGCTATATGCCCTTTTTGTGCTGAGTCTCTGGGGTGGGCCCTAAGCCCAGGCTGTGGAATCACCAAGTCGATCCAGCCAAACCTCCAACGTCTCAAGTCAACACAGTGTGTGTCAACCACCACATAGGTAAATTCGAACATTAGGCAAAATAGAAATTATATTTGCTTGTGCCTTTAGTAAAGAACACAGATTAATTAAAATCTTATGATTTTACAAAATAACATTTTATGTGGTACAGATTGTGGAAACAAACAAGAGAAAGCACACTTAATTTTAGCTAATGAATATTCATGTGCAAATAGTAAAAATGGACAAGTGTGTCAAACTGTCTTTTCCCACACATTTACCTAACACACTAACTAGTTGCTGAGTGGGAGCATACACTCTGTTTAACTTACATTCCATTTTCTCATGGAGAAATTGGAAATTGTGCTTCCTAGCACAATTTCCAAGGTGACCTAAGAAAATCATATTGTTCTTATCATTATCGTGCTCACTTGAAGGACATAATTTTACTATCTTTCAATAATGGTTTTCTTAAAATTTGCTGAAACTAATGACAAACACCTCTATCCCAACAGTCTACCTGCTTGACTAGTTCCGTACTGTGAGTATGTATTTGGTCACCTCATCTGCCTCACTGGCAAGTCTGTTCCTATTCTTGTAGATCAAAGGTGATGTCCTTCTTTCCTGTTCCAATTTACCATATAGAAATTACTGGCAAATCCCCTCCTGACCTATGCTCCACTCAGAGTCCTAAACACTGATTCTGAGTTTACATTCTAGACAAATTCCAGTGCCTCACTACAAACAAACTCATCTTGCAATTCAAAGCTAATTCTTAGGTTATGCTTTGCTGATTACAAGCTGTTCGATAGTTTTCAACACTCTAGTCAACTGTTTTTGAATAAAATAAGCCAGGAAAATTCAATGGTACAGCCAAGCAATATAGATAATATTTTTTATCATTAAGTTTTCTCACATTGGACTAAAGTTTATGCACAAGCTGTGTGAATTCAGCTTAGTTATTTAATATTCTTATGATGTAGATATATTTTTATATCAGTAATTCTGAACTGGGAACAATTTTGGACACCCAGGGTAATTTTATAATTATCTTGGGTCATTTTCTCATATAAATGAAAACAAACTGGTAGGTGACATGGTCAGCTCTACATGGTATTTCTCAAATATCTTACAGTGAGAAAGACAATTCAGAAGGACAAATAGTTATCCATAATGTCAATAGGGACATGGTTGAAAAGCCTATTTTATATGTAAATTCTATTGGATTGGAATAAATTCTTTTTAGAAGGCTTGCCAAAGTTAAAGACTTTCCCTTTGTATACAATGCCTCATACCTTCTGACCTCTGTGTCTGGCACTACCGCCCATTCTCTATTTATCTCCTCTCCTTCACTTATGTTTATCTACCAGTGTATGACTATTTGGCATGGATGCACAGAGGCATTGCCTTGTCCTCCAGAAGTGACATTTCCCATAAGAATCTGCACCATTAACCCTGTTCTTCCAAGTCAATAATCATCTGTGGGACTCTCTGTGACACAAACTCTGAACTATCCATCCTACTTGGAATCATGCCAATTCATCCACACAAATGTGCAAATAATCCTCTACTTGTAGTGGTTCACTCTATAATATTTTAATGATGAAATATGATATGTACTTAGTAGAATATGTCAAGTTCTAAATCTAATGTTTTCCTGGCCAATAAGATTTCATACAGTATACTCTTCAAATCTTAGACATCAGCAGTTGGGCCACAGTTCCACATGAAATTGTAAGAACACACAGATGATATATGGCATATGATGCTGTTATGAGAGAATTTTTGGAAGGTAATATGTATTCCACATATTTTAAACTTAGAATACCTTTATCATGTTATGTTATAACTTATTGACCACAACTCAAACCCATGTATCTTGACCTTCTTTATGTACTTAATTACTTATGAGAAACAATATATTTACATGTTATTCTTATTGAATATTGTTCCTTGGAATAATACCCTGAAAGATTCAAGAAGTAAGACTTTATGTCATTTATTTGGTTATATTTTACGTGATGTGCTCCAAGAACATGGAATATCTACAGCTTATTTTTAATAAATATTTGCAAAATGTGCTTGGCTCAATTTATTAATCCCAAAAGCATTTAAGAAGTATACATGAAATCATGCCTAAAATTTATTTCAAGCCAGAAAAGACCTAGAATAGCAAAGATAATCCTGGGCAACAAAGACCAGGCAAGAGGGATTATGCTTCTTGACTTGAAAAGATACTACAAAGTCACTGTGATAAAATCAGCATGATATTGGTAACAAAATAGATCTGAGGATCAATGAAATAGATTAGAAGATGCAGAAGCTTCTACAAACACACTCAGCCACCTTATCTTTGATAAAAAGGTCAAACATTCTAACTGGAAGAAAGATATCCTCTTTAACAAATAGGGCTGGAAAAACTAGCTCTCTACATGCTAAAAATTAAAACTTGACCCAGGTCTATCACCATGCACTAAGCTAAAGTGAAAATGGATTAAATATCTAAACATTAATATAGAAACATTAAATCTCCTGCAAGAAAAAGTAGGAAGAAGTTTTGAAGACATAGGGGTAGGGCAAAGAATATATGAACAAAATCAAATCACATGGGTAATTCTTGAAAGAATTAATACCTGAGACCTCTTCTTATTGAGAAGATTTTGACCATGAAAAGAAATTATCAACAAAGTGAAAATACAACCCACAAATTTGGAAAAAATCTTAACTAATAAGCACTCGGACAAGTGTCTGCTCTCTAGAATTTATAAAGAAATAAAAAACTTTAAGGCCCCAAAATTAAAGGCCCAAATTGGAAATGGGCATCCGAAATAAACACACACTTCTCAGAGGACGAAATTAAAGAAGCAAATAAATATAGGAAAAAATGATCAACAACACTAGCCATCCTTGAAATGCAAATTAAAACAACACCAAGATATCATCTCACCCCAGAAAGAATGACTATCATAAAGAAATCAACAAACAACAAATGTTGGAGAGGCTGTGGGGATAAAGGTACCCTTTACACTAATAGGAATGTAGACTGGTGCAAGCATTATAGAAATTTTTACTCCATAAAAATCTAGATTGGAAATCCCATTCAAACCAACTATCCCCCTACTGTGAATTTTCTCAGAGAAACTGAAAATGTCGTATCATTGTGATATAGGTGTACCTATGCTTATCACAGCACAATTTGTGACAGCCAAATTTTGGAAACAACCAAGATGCCTGTCAGCTGAGGAATAGATGAAAACGATGTGATATTTTTATACAGTGGAGTACTACCCAGCTATAAAGAATGATAAACTCAGAGCTTTATAATTTAAGTGGATGCCACTAGAAGATATACTCATAAGTGAAATAAATTAGACCCACATGTTATATATCATATAGACTCCCTTGTGTAAGGACTCAAAAGAAGAAATAAAAATAGAAAGGTATAACACAATTAAAAGAAAAGTGAGAACTTGAGGAGTAGCCAATGAAGAGAGGGCAAGGAGAAAAGCTAGGAAACATGACAGGGGCAAAGTCATACATTTATATGCATAAGATGGGTAAGCAAAGAGTCTGAGAATCTTCAGTGGGTTTTTGAAATTGACAGTTAATTGGTAGGATTCTCATCCTGACTAACTATATATGCTGATACCTGTGAACTATGCAACTGTACTGAAGGTAGCAATGAATAATAGTAGTGTCATACTTGGAATGCATGTAATTCCAGGCTTCTACATACGTACTGCTTGTCATGATGTACCAATTGCTGCCATACTGTCTCTCGAGTAAATATTTGTTTGAAAAAAGGAAAGGATAATAAATGCAAGCAAGAGACAAGAAAAAAACTCACATACTGTCCTGCTACATTTCTGTATATGATTAGATTTCTAAATTTCCATATGAAATATGTAATGGTTTATTCTTATTTTTTAAATATCTTTTATTCTCTTAATCTTTTTCTTCATATTCTGTAGGGATTTAAGTTTTAACATATCAACACTTGATGGAAAATACATGTTCCATGTTATCTCTAAGATGTTTGATATTCAGACTGATAGGTTAAACTCAACTGCCTATTTTGTAGGGTAATAATAATAAGCTTCTCTTCCAGAGGGTTAACAACCTAAGTTTGCCCACAAGAAATTAGAGAAAATGAAGGGCTACAAGGACAGGCAACGTTTTGGCCTTAGCCTTTCAAGGTTAGTGAAGACTCAAGACATAGGCGAACCTGTGCTGTAACATGCTTTAACTCAATTGTGTTCCAAATTTTCTAGTCAAGGAGATTATGGGGCCACAAAGGAAGGCGATTGATGTTTGTGCCTAAGGAGAGTCACATGGAGTGAAAACATTCTCTAAGGCTTTCATAGAGAACAAATTGGGCAGGCAATGAGTCTGTGACTCATCCACATGGCTGACACTGACAAAAAGATCTACAAACTGCAGTATAGGGTTTCAGGATAATTCCTAAGGGGATTTGACTGAACTTGTCAGATACAAAAATTACATTTCTTGTTATATAGGTCTTGCTTTATCTTGATCTTAACCATCCAGCAGAAAAGTATAAAAACAAAGTATAAAAAGTAAAGTCATATTAATATTCAGCTGTAAAAGGCTCAAGCCAACAACTTTAGACACTGCCAGTCCTATGGATAACCCAGTACTATATGGACTACTGAACTATATTGAAATATTTTGCTGAATTCACACTCACACAGTATTTAAGTAACAATGGAATTCCCTTCTCTGACAAAATGAAACAAAAAGTTGATATAAATGAAGGACCATTTTGTATCTCTATATTCAAAACAGGATAGTTATATAGCTACTTTCTTTTGATTCAATGAATAAAAAGATTTCTTCTAATAGTGTTTGTGGACAGAATACCATGTCTGCATCTTGTACAATGAATAGTCACTAAGACAGAAATATACAACGTATTAATTATTGAAACTCTCCTACTAATAGGTTTTGAAACTGTCACATTGCTAATTGTTTCTCAATAAAATTATTAAAAGAAATATAATGTAAGGTTTTTGACAGAGACTAGAAACTAAGAACTTAATTAGATTTATACTATTGAGTGAATAAATTTTCCAGCAACAGTTACAAAAAATATACATTGAATAATATTAATTCTGTGAGTTGTATAATAAATCATTGAGTAACCACTGAAAAATATATTGTATTAGTTATAAGTTATTATGCAAAATAGAAGTTAATTATCTACTATCTTTGAATTACCATTTATAGTAAAGGAAATAAGCATATGAGACTCCTGAAATAGATAATTTATTTTCTTCAGCTATATACAAGATTCAACAAGTGAAAAGTAAATGGATTTTTGAATAAATGTACATTTTTTCCTTATTCATTTCTATCACTAAGTTTAAAAATACTTTCAAGATTGATGAACAATCCCTGTTGCTTTTCTGTTTTCATAATGATACCACATGATATGCTCTCCTTGACCTTACCCAGAGACTTGGCTTCGCAAGCCAGCATTCTGGTGGTATACCTAATGCATATGCGACTGTACTTAGCTTATGGTACCCACTGGTGCCAGTCACCATTCACTTTCACCATAAAATGCGCAGTAGGAGGAAAGGTTTTGCTATGTTCCTATGGAAAGCACATAATTCCATACACCAGTACTGGGAGCCAAGTGACAGCTCAGTAGAAGTGTAGTGGCCCCAGTTCTGAAAACCAACAAACAAACAAATACCGAAAAACCAGGAGTCAACATAGAATATTTATTTTATTTATTTATTTATTTATTTATTTATTTTGAGACAAGACCTCTCTATGTAGTTCAGTCAAGTTTCAAATTCAATATTTATCCCAGGGTGGTCTTGAACCTCCTGCCTCAGCCTTGTGTGGGCTGCACCACCAGTCCCAGTGAAAGTTTCCTTTTTATATGTCTTAAATTTGTACAAAAGTTTGGACAATTGACCTCTCATTGGTGTTGTAACAAATGTTTACCAACTTTTTCCAAAACATGTTTCTCCCTCTGACTGTATAATTTGTAAACTTTGGAAATTACAGTATTTCTTAGGACTTAAGTGGATACATTGTTGTACATCATCAATTAAAGCCAAGTGAAATGAGCTGCCTTGATTTATCTTAAATTATTTTCTGCTACCTAGTATTTTTACAGAGGTCTATTATTACTGACTACTCGCGTGAACAGGCTTTATTTCTTCCTATGTTAAGGATTAGTTTTTCTGATAAATCTACAATGATCAAAAGAATCACAAAACTCAAGAGATTTTCTTATGAACATTTCATTAATAGAATCCAAGTGATCTCTGGTGGTAGCTTAATCCTTGGATCTGGTTCTATTCCCTTGGTATCTGTCTCTGTTAATTTTTTATCCTCACTGAGACAAAATACACAACACTCAAAGTTACAGGAGGAGTGGTTTATTTAGCTCACAGTTTGTACAGGCTTCAGTACCTAATTATCTGGCACCCAGGCAGAGTGGCACGTGGCAGAGAGGCAACAATCTGTATAGGTAAAAATAAACCAGCAAAATCAACAGAGAGAGAGAGAGAGAGAGAGAGAGAGAGAGAGAGAGAGAGAGAGAGAGAGAGAGAGAGAAGAGGGAACCCCATCATTGGAATGATCCAGCAATCATCCTTAATCTCAGCATTCCTTATGAATCAATCATACACTCTAGATTGAGCTGCCTCTCAAAAGCTCCATCTAAAACTTCATGAGGTTTTGAGGGGACATCTAGACATAGACCATAAAAGCATTTAAACACAATAGATCATTTTATTTCAGAATTTTTCTCTACTAAATTGTTGCTTCTCTTTTGCTCTTTTTAGTGTTTGAAATGTAGTGATTTGGAAGAGGAAAGAAATCCTTAGCTTTATTTGTACACACTGCAATGATCATTTTCAATTGCAAGTGCAGGTACTTTGTAAGCTAACATTCCCACAGCTTCGAGCTATTGCCTTGACATGTCAGGGAGTCATCAAGGAATGTCTGCTTTACTGCTTGACATGCAGAAGCTATGGAGCCTTCCGAAGGTGTGCTTGTCCAAATTAGCAAACCTACGACTCAGATGTAATTTGAATTCTTTTGAGCAGTCCTAATTGTGCTACTTTCTATATCCAACTAGTGAATGATTTTTGATTTCATTACCACCTCCTGCTGCTGAGAGTAAATTAAGCACTCAGTGCAGGGTGACTTTCCTTGACCAGGATGAAACAGTGACATACTGATTAATTTAAGTTGTCAGATCACTTTTCCTGTATTGCTATTACCATTTTCTGGACAATATGACCAGTCACTTTCTTTTATGTTTGCTCTTTTAAGCTTATGTCTTCAGAAACTAGGAATGAATATGTTAAATAAAAATATTACCAAGCTACCAAAGCGACATTTTTAGAGAACAATTAAGATTTTGTGAAAAGACTTTTGATATCATGTATGTGCAGAGGTTAGTTAAACATTACAGTTTCATAGGAACAGTGTGTGTTCTTGTTGGTGAAAGTGGCACAGAGATTTGATTGATTCATTTAATGTATTTAACATAGGGTCTACAGGATCTTACTACACAGATCAGACTCCTAGTGATCCTCCTGTTTTCAGTCTCCCAAGTTCTGGATTATAGGTGCTCGCCACCAAACCCAGTCTCAATCATCATCTCAGAACTCCTCAGGGGCAGCGCCATCATGCTGTGTCGGGGATCAAACTCCAGTCCCTGCATCTGCCTAAGCAGGCACTTTAGTGTGCTGAGCTATCTGGCCAGCCCACACATAGTTGTTTAATAGCTTTCAAAATTTTCTTTCTTTCTTTTTTTCTTTTGCAGAACTGGGGATTGAACTCAGGCCCTTGTGCTTGCCTGGGAAGCGCTTACTCTACTGAGTCATCTTCCCCACATTTTTTCTTTGTTTGTTTGTTTAGGGAAGGGTCTACAGGGTGTTCAGGGTCTCACTACCAGATCAGACTCAGAGTGATCTACCTGTTTACAGTCTCCTGTAGCTGGGATTACAGGAACACCACCATGTCCAATCTCAATTGCCATCTTAGCGCACCTGGTGGTGGGGCAGGCATAGTAGGCCTAGGGATCGAACTGGCCCCTAAGCCTGCTTGGAGGAACTTTAAGCCATTAAGCTATTTGGCTGGCGCTAAGATTTTAAATTTCCTTTAAAATTTTTATATTGCTTTACCTTTTCCTGGAAGTCAAGAATAAACATTTTACTTCATTCCTTTCTCTGTGTGTGTATATGTTTGTGTTTGTGTGAGTCTATGTGTGTGTGTGTAGAACATCCTATCTCTGAAATTTAAAGGATAATGTGGAAAGCAAACCATCTGAAAATGTTAATGAAAGATTAATGCATTCCAGAATATTGAAAAAGCAATAATGTTTCAGGTCTATGAATAAATTTGTACTTTTGTCCTCATAATCTCATTTTTTTTACTCATGATAACCCAATCACATCTTACAAAGAAAAAATATACTTTAAAAATCAAGAAATTAATATTCTTTAGTTCTTTTATGTAATGTGTATTGTATTTCTTCTAGGAATTTGTTTCAAAGAAAATGTCATTTTTTTCTGTGTCATTGTAAATGTAGGTAATTCAACATTGAGCAAATACTTTCATTTACCAACAAAAATAAAAATTGGAGGCATGTACGATAGCTCAGTGGACTAAAGTACCTACCTAGGCAAGCACAGGGAACATGGTTCAATGCCTGGCACATACCATGCCATCCCCGGCTCTAGGGCGGGCTGAGCTGGCCAGAATCTGGGCATAGTGGTGCACACTTGTAATCCCAGCACTGACAAAGCTGAAAACAGAATACCACCAAGAGTCCAAGCTGCAGAGTGAGACCCTGTAACAACCAAATATATTTAAACAAAATTGGACAATAAAATTTTCACCAAAAATTTTTTTGTATTGGAATCAAAGTTATAGCAGTTGTACTATAATTCATGCCATGAAAAAATAATGTAAATTATTTTAAATAATTAACTCACAAGTTATCAGTAATGCAAATTATGGTTTTTGGAAATTTGCTACACACTGACACAAATGAGCCTGTTTCATGAGAATTGCTTCCTCCAAATGAAACACTTAAAACGTTTTATTGTATTATTTCACGTTTTCAGCTTACATACCATTGCAAGCACTGCACGGAACATATTTGTTTCATCATAAGTACAGACTAACAATTCAACTGTAAAATATTTTTACATTTAAGCATGATTTAGATTTCTGGAACATAAGTACTACAGCCCTAAATTTAAGAAGGTTTTGCAAACATAAAATTTATCCATAAAAATGATTAATGGAGAATGTAACACTCAATATTGCAAACTTTGCTTCTATCATTTTATTCATTTGTATTTAATCTTCGATTTTGTGATGTTTCATTGTTTCTCACATTCCATTGTTTAGGTTTATGAGCAACATTTTAAAAAATCAGTAATTTTATTGAGGAACAAATAACAATAAGAGGGCCAGGAAAGGTGGCTCAGAGGAAAAAGCGTTGCCCTGGCAAGTTCAAGGACCTGAGTTCAATCCCGGTTCCGAAAAATAAATAAATAAATAAATAAATAAATAAATAAATAAATACAAATAGCAATGTGACAGTTTCAAAACCAATTATTGGGACAGTTTCAGTAATTAATACATCACATATTATTATCTTCCTAGTGGTTATTCAATGTACAAGATGCAAGCCAGGTGTGGTGGCGCATGCTTGTAATCCCAGCACTCAGGAGGCTGAGGCAGGAGGATTGTTGTGAGTTCGAGACCAGCCTGAGCTACAAAGTGAGCTTAAAGCCAGCCTGAACTGCATAGCGAGACCCTGTCTCAAAAAAGACAAAAAAAAAAAAAAAATGTACAAGATGCAGACAGGATATCCTGTCCACAAACACTATTATTACAAATCTTTCTACTCATTGAATTAAGAGAAATTAGCTGTACATCTAGTCTAGTTATTTTGAATATACAGATACAAAATGATCCTTCATTTGTATCACTGTTTTTTTGTTTGCTTTTGTCAGAGATGGGTATTCCATTACCATTTAAATATTGTAAGAGTGTGAATTCATCAAAATATCCCAATATAGTCCAGTAGTCCATAATAGTAATGGGTTATCCATAGGACAGGCAATGTCAGAAGTTCTTGACTTGAGCCTTTTATAGCTCAGCACATTAATGTACCTTTACTTTTTTTAAGTTCAACATAAATTGTAACATTTTCAACAAAAAGTCCTCAAAAATAATTTTTTAAAAAACGAAATACATGCTATAATTTTGTCAGTGACTCTACAACAATACAGACTTCAGCACAATCATACACTTCTCTTGAAATTGTAATATGTAATGATGGACAATATCATTGCTTTAAGAACTTATACATATAGATATTGTCAATTTATTCAGTCCTCAATGGAATATTTACTATTTGATTTCATTTTTCCAGAATATTTTTGAACCTCAAATCAAATGAAGCATCTATTGATTTGCCAATGTAAAAATTATGTACCCCAAGTTATGAAGTAAAATGGAAATAAGGACTTAAGTCATGCACTCAGTCACATTATTATGATGGTGATTCATCTATTCCCTGGGAATTTGATTCAAGAGCCAAAATTTACTGTAAGTATTTTAAAATACTTCATTCAGATAAGATTTTTTTTTATCAAATTACTGTATGGCATCCATGTTTTGTGGAAGAAATTTGAGTATCTAACAATGAAAATTAATATTTGTAGAAATATTAAATTTATATAATAAAATCCCAAAAGAGCAGTTAGCAGCTTATTATACAGTAGCAAACAAAAAGCAAAGTATTTGAATGAGTTGAGTAGGATTGTTCTCCTGCAGGCAGTAGCTAGGAAAATACTGCCAGTGCATGTGTGATGTCCTTTTCCTTTTCTTGAGGATAAAGTTAAGCCCAGTATGTCCTCCTTCTACATTTTCATTCTGAAATTTATTTCTATCCCTTTCTGAAGTCATTTAAGGATCATGGGGGCATATCTCCTCTTACAAAATGAATATTAATGACAATTTTTATTAAGATGGTTCAGGAGCTGAACAGAGCAGAATTTTCATTTGCATCTAACAGAAAACTAAACAAAAAAGGGGATACAAATGAAGGACCATTATGTATTTGTATATACAAAATAGGATAGATACGCAGTTACTTTCTCTTAATTCAATGAGAAGAAAGATTTGTACTAATAGTGTTTGGACAGAATATCATGTCTGCATCTTGTACTATGAATAACCACAAGGAAGACAACAATATGCAATGTATTAATTATTGAAATTTTCCTACTAATTGATGTTGAAGCTCTTTCATTGCTATTTTTTTCTCAGTAAAATTAATTTAAAAAATTAAATTAAAACATAGGTTGTACTGCAGTCAGAAAATGTACCGGTGAACTCTGATGATACTGAGTCTATTGGTAATTAATTAGATTCTTGGAACAAATAAGGCAACCTTTTTGATGCTATATATGTAGCACAGATAGTAAAGATTCCCCATGCTTTATACTACAACACTTCCTAGAGATTAAACCAGATGATCTTACTAAGTTGAAGGTTGTTAGTGTTTCACCTCAGACACAGTGACTTGGAGCAATTCCCAGCCTGGTCTCCCACAGTGAGGCACAGAGTCTGGGTGTATCACACTAGGTCCTCTGCTCAGAATCTTACAAAGCTGCAGGGTAAGTGTTGGCTGGGCTATTTTTCCTTCTGGAGCTTTGATTCTACTGAACAGATTGGAAGAATTTGTAGAACTGGTGACCTGTTTTTCACTTTGCATGGGAAGTGATGGCTTCCCGCAAAGAGGGATATGCTTGTGTAAGGTTTTTCACAATATGGAGTGAATACCCCTTACCCATAGATTTTTTATTACATGTGTGTGTGTGTGTGTGTGTGTGTGTGTGTGTAATATTTCAGAGATTTTGTCAAATGATCATCCTTAATCTGAAAATGAAAAGCCTAAAATGTTTCAAAATCTAATATATTTGAACATTGTGGCAGACTAACAAAATGTAACATTTAATTCCTGTTTTGCAAAATTGATAGGTCTTTCTTTTAAAAGTATCTATTGGATTGATTTAGATCAACCTAGAAAAATCGCCCTTTTTATCAACTGAAAAAATCAAACTTTATTCTTGACTACATTAATCAAAGTCTTTCAGCTTTGCCTTATAAAGTAACTTAATTATTGTGGCAATGTCCATCATATTCATATGTCCAGTTCACAGTCAACATCAGAGAATTTCACAGGGCATGGGTGTCAATGATAGTTACCTTGGGGTTGTTTTAGAATTAAAGAAAAAAAACTTTCACTTATTTATTTGTTACAGGATCCCTTATACTGCTCAGATTCATAGCGATCCATCTGTCTCAGGTTCCATAGTGCTGGGATTACAGGCCTGCACCACCATGCCTAGTTTCGGGGCTGGCACAGGGTGCCTGGGTTCCAGGGCCAACAGAGCACGAGGTGCCTGGGATCAATTCCAGGTCCTTGCATTTGCTAGGCAGACACCTATAATCTGAGCTACTTCCCCAGGTAGCTGTTTTAAGAATTTTGATGAAGAAACTGACTTGGCACAAAATCTAGCAAGAAACAAATGTTCTATACATGTTGATTATTACAATGTGTAGCACTTTTAGGGAGTAAACTACCATTACTGTTCTATCATTATTTTGATTTCTTTGTCAATTAACATACTATAGTTTCCTAGAAAAAGACTCAGACTCATGTTGCTGCCATATCAATCAGTTAATGAGGTTCAATTCTTTCCTTCAACAATTAGGAATTCTGCATTGTTTACATAATTGGGCTCTGAGCAGCAAATGATGTTGATTCTTCCAGGATCTGACAGAACATTACTATCAAAAGTGAAATCAAGTATTAGCTATTTTCAACACTTTTCATTGACAAAATTTTTTACAGTTAGATCTTATGAAAACAATGCTATTCATAAGGTTAATTTCATTAACATCATCAGAATTTAGTACTGTCTCCAATACTTGAAATATTGTGCCCCAATTCAGTTCATGATTTTTATTCATTTCCTCTGTTCTTTTACATTTGGTTAAATTAGAACATCAATATAGTTTTATGTTCAAAAGAAAACATACTAAGTGTGTGAAAATTTAACTTATAAAGTTTAATTTGGCTTATTTGCTTTCAAAATAAGTTTTAAACTATATTCAGTGATAGAACAGGATGGGATAATTTGTTGAACAATAGTCTTTTCATATCCTCAAACACCATCGTTTTTCTTTTATACAAATTATAGCATTTTTTAAAATCCTAGAAACCTAGTAATTTCTAATTATATGAAAAAGAAGGAATATTTTGTGTTTAGTTTATTAGCAGTATGTTGAGATTTCAGTTATATTTTTCCTTTTTGTCTATATTAAGTATCTTTTGATTCCCAGAGAAATTTACAACTGCACTGAGTATAAATAGCTGGCCCACTGAAAGCAATTTTGCAAAAATATGGTTCTCGTATGAGCTAAAATTCATTAATTTCTGGATTGGTTCAAATTAAAAGGAGAGTTAGTATCTTACTCTTGGGAGAACCACAGTAGCTGAACAGTCTCTTTTGATAAAAACATAAGGCTATAATGGAAATCTATTTTCATTAAAATTGGACTCCAGACATTGTACCATGTAAATCATTTCATTTCCTCTGAAAAGCATTTTCACTCATTCTCAAGTGATACTTACTGGTACTTTTCCCCTGAGTTTTCAGATAGTTAAAAGTAATTATTGAGATTTCACAAATGAGGTTAAGATCAGGTGATAGAGGGTCTTAAGGTGACAATATCTGTAATGTGTACTTTTACCTACAACACTATAATTTAATAACTCTTTGTCACAGAAGTTATCAATTATAAACTTCTAAATGTAATATTGTGCACTTTTAGTTGTAAATTTTCATATAAGCACAAGTTGATATCAAAATATAGATCAACTATGCTGCAAAGTTTCATGCTAACTATATTTATTACTATTTTGCTATATCTGACCAATAAATTTCTGCACAAGGGTGTAGTTTTGCTCATTTTACTATAACAAGATGATATTTAATGATAAGAGAGGTACTTCTGCCACAGAATTCTGTGGATGAAAACAGGTGGCTCTTACTTTCGCAAGTAGGCATAGCACTTTGATGGGAAGGAATAAAAGCAGTTATGTTCAGTTCTTAGCCAACACAAACTACATTTTAGCCAATTCAGATTGCACATTGACAATGCTCCATGTGTTATGTAGCAGTGATTTTAGCCCTAGCTTTAAGATCAAATATCTGAAAGATTTAACCTTCACTTGAACTTCATAGGGATAAATGAAATAGGATTACATAACTTTTCAGGTGGATTTGTGCATAAATTGAATATAAATTAATCACATTGGCCTTTCTGCATTCAGTATGTATTCCTATATACTTCAATGAGTTAGTAACTCAGCTTTCTAGTTCTACATAACTTTAATCTGTACTTAGAAAGGAGTCATTCCCATATTCTTCCCAAACAAAGCAGACAGAACTACTACATTCATTTCATGTTAGAATACTGTTTCTCACATTGCAGTACATTTGAAGAAACTACCTAAAAAGTGACAGTTTGAAAGCATTCTTTGTTCTTAAGTAGCTACTTTAGAAGAAATTTTCGGGGCATATGTTTAATGTACACTATAGTTGGTGTTAACAAAACTTTTTTGGTCAAAATTTAGGTGCCTGTCTCCTTTAAAATTGAAGCTTTTTTTGAATTGAGTTAAGGGCCCTTGTTTGAATAATTCCTATAGTTGTCTGTGCTATGATGGAAGATCTGAATATTTGGAGGAGAGATAGTGAAATCAGCACTGTCTAAATATTTACTCCCTTGTCCTTTGTAGAACTTAGATCTTTGCAGTGAAGAAAATAGGTAGATGATTAATTAAAGAATTTTTGGGATATTAATATCTCAACTACATTATTTTAATTGAAGATATGACCTATATATTGAGGCTATCACATGCAGTAAATATTGCTTTAAATGTTTTAATTTATATGATATATCCCAAAGACACTACAAGAAGACAGAAATGGAATAAAATTATGCATAATAAGTAAAGGATGACATAAAGATTTTGACGTATCAACACTTTACACTTCTCCAAACAGCTTTCATGTGTTCTAGATTCCAACTGACCTGACACAGCACTTACACTTTTCAGCTTATCTATGACCTAACATGAGCAATTTTTCTCAGCCTCTGTCCAATCTTATATTTTTTATTCATTTAAGAAGTTATAAACACTAACTTAATTATTTTTCTTCTTTTTTACTCAACCCTAGACACCAAGTATTATGGCTATTTTTAAGCCTACAAACAGAAACAATAAAAGGGAAATGTCCTTCTGTTCTTTCAATATTGGATCTTCCTGTTTATTTAGGACCAAGTAAGACCTCTAAACAGTGATTGTGATGCAGAGTACAGAAGGGACCTCTCATGATTGGGCTTAGCGAAGTCTAAAGCCAGTATAATCGATACTGCAGAGCTAAAAAAGTCGCCTCAGTTTCGCTTAATTAGCAGGGATAGAGAAAGAGGAGAACACACATGCACACACACTACGAATTCAACAATGATTGTTATATTGCATGTTTTTGTCTTAAAAGTAGTTGTTTAGATTACCAGATATAAGCATGCAAAATTGGTGAAACAAAATTAAAGAAGCCAAAAAAGAACATCAGCTATTGCTTTTAATAGACAAGTAGAAATCAGTAATAAATTAACCCTAGCTACATCCCATCCCCCCTCTCCGTCTCTCTTCTATCTCTCTTTCTCTCAGTATATATATATTCTTTTTTCTTCCCTTCCTTTTTTCTCATGTCCTGTACCTCATCCTAGTTGTTCCTTCCCTTTGAACAGTTTCTTTCCCTTTTAGTGTATCTACTGTAACTTTCAGATTTTTTTTTTACTGTTTCTGGTTCTTAGTAGGGAGACAATACGATGTGTTTACATATGTGCGTCTGATTTATTTCACGAGTGTGGTCTCTAGATGCACCATTACCTATAAAACCTTCTACTTTATCTTTTTATATGGCTGAATAATACCCCATTATAAAAAACTACAGCATCTTGTTTATCCATTCCTCAGTTGATGAGCATTTGAGTCAAAAAAATATATGTATATTAATATGTAATAATGTGTAAATGATAATAAACTGAAATTAACTATTTATATTTCATATTACAAAGATTGAAACAAATATAAATGAGCAGCGTATGTAAAATACTTTTATGTCAAAAGCAAAAATAGCATACTAGAAGAATATGAAGGATGACTGACACTAATAATAAATCTGATAGAAAAAGTGAGCCCTGATTTAGAATGTTGTTAAAGAAAATAAAATATTAATTGTTACATCTGTGATGTTTTTAGAGGTTCAGGAACTTACACTGAGGATACAACACATGCCAAGCAGGTGCTGCACTGCTCAGTTACATTCCCGGCACATAAATGAGTAAGAAATAGGAACTTTAAGAAACTGATCAAACAACTGCGCAATAATTTACTTAATAAAAGCATGACTTCTCTGCTGATTCTACGTCACGGCAGACCCTTAACTTGTAATACATATTAAGAGTTAACATAAACCCCTATAGATTTATCCTTAAATTTGCTTAATCCACTCTCCCCTGACATATCAGCATGCATCTGTTTTATAAACACTATTATTATCCTCAGATTACAATGGAAAAAAATCAGGACCGAAAATGTGAAAAACTTTCTCAGGATCTTGAATAGAAAGACTGTGATAACTCAGTTTAAATCTAGAAAGCTTGCATCTTCAAGGAAAACAGATAACTAGAGAGTACTTTTTATTAAATATATTGTTTACTAAAATATTCAATAATTTGTTAATCTTTTGTCTGTGTTAAAAATACTTTGTTGAAAATATTTTTCAGTTAGAAAGCTAAGGTGAAAACTTCACACACTATGACTAAATCTGTAGGGGTTTTTTAAACCTTTAATTACATTATTAAATATAATTTACCTTTAGGAAACTTACTTTACTGTTTACTTTATTTACTTAAACATTGCATTTTATTTGTAGATATTTATACATAAAAGTAATGGAAAAAGGAAATATGGAAAAAGGTAATTAGACACAAGGAAATAGTGTCTGGCAATGAGCACTACTGTTTTTTTCTTTATAAAAATAATGAAACGCAATTTCATATATCAGAATAATTATAGAATAATAATAATACATTGTGCATTATAACCAGGAAAGAATGGCTACAGGGATACTCAGAGTATAAAGTATATCTCTTACAAGGAAGAAGTAGACAGACAAAAGTACAGTACTTTATCTTCAGAAGCTAAGAGAAAGTAGCGGTAAAAAATGAAGAAATATATATATATATGTGTGTATTTTAAAACTAGAAGGTATAAGTTTGGACTTCTCCCTATTTCTTGTTTATCAGATCTCCATCTCTCTCTACCTCCTTTCTCTCTCTCTCTCTCTCTCTCTCTCTCTCTCTAATTTAGTATATCAATGAGTAATACTTTTTGGCACTGAGGATCAAGCGCAGAACATTGCTCTTGCCAGGCAGGTGATTATTCAAAGAGCAATTTCTTGACTTAATGCTTGCTGTTATTAATTTTAAATAAAGAATACATATTTAAAAATATATATAGAGAGAATTTATATATGTGTGCATATATATATATATATATATATATATATATATATATATATATATATATACAGAGAGAGAGAGAGAGAGAAAACTTTCCAGTAATTTAAAGCTATCTTTTGTATTAAATAATTGATGTGTTTTATTCTTTTAAAAGCAGTTTTAGGTTTACAGCAAAATTGAGAGGCAATTACAGAGACTTAGCAGAAACCTCCTGTGTTCTGAGAGATAGAACCTCACTACAATCTTCATAAGATCATAAACTTAATTCTAAAGCTTACACTCGGCTGAATTCCGAGTGTCGTGAATCCTTGGATCTACATTTTTCTGTGAATACAGTGAGCAATGTCCACTATTTTAGCATTGAACAAAGTCCTTTTACTGCCTTGAAAGTCCATGTTCTGCATATTTGTTTCTGCCTTCCCCAAGCTGATGGCAAGCATAGACCTTTTTGTTTCCTCAGGCTTTTGCCTTTTTCCAGAAAGTGCTATTATAGGTTTAATACAATAAGTAGATTTTCAGATTGGTTTCTTTCATGCTATTATATGCTTTTGAATTTCATCTGGATATTTCCAGAACTACAAGTTTGTCTCTTTTATCCTTCCATGCCATCCCATTTTCCAGAAGAGAATGTTTATTAATTCATCCATCCAATCAAAGTCATTTTATTTGCTTCTGAGTTTTGGCACTTATAAATAAAGTCAACCAAAAATTTGTGCACATGTTTGTGTGCATCACTTTCAATTCTTTTGAGTAAATATCAAGGAACCCAACTTCTGGATTACAAATTAAGGTATGTTTAGTTTTGGAAGATGAGAGTGCCTATTCTTCTACATCATTGCCAGCATTTATTGTTTCCAGGATTCTGGATTTTGGCTACTCTTGCTCATGTCTGTGGTTGTTATTGTTTTAATTTGAAATGTCTTGATAAAGTACAGACTGAACAACTTTTAAGTATTCATCATAATCTGTATCTCTTCTTTGTTGAGTTCATTCAGATATTTACTACATTTTAACAAGCTATAAATGTTTTTACTGTTGAACATTAATCATTGCTTATGTATTTTGGATGATAGATTTATAAATATGACATGTATAAATATATTTTGCTACTTTGTTTCATGTCAGTTCCTTCATTTAACTTTGTCTTAAGTCTAACTTATCAACTACTTATTTCATGGTCATGCTTTTGGTGTTGTTTCTAACAAGTAATCACGATATCCAAGCCCACCTAGGTTTTCAGCTATGTTTTATTCAAATGAGTCCATATTCAATTTTTTGTGCATGCAGGCCTTAAGACCTATAGGCACCATTTGTTGCAAAGTCGAGCTTTGCTTCCTGTAATGCTTTGCTTCTTTGTCAAAAATAAGTTGATTATATACTATGTACATTTAAAATTTTGGCTTGCTTGGGTTGCACTGAGTGAAGAGAAATTATTTCTGGCTGAGATATATATATATATATATATATATATATATGCATAATTAAATATATAATGATTAAATCAAACAACCCTAAATAAAGTCAGATACAGAGCATGGATGAGCTCCGCTGGAGTGCAACCATATTTATTTTAGGGTTTTTGCTGTGTTACTCCTATTGTGTGTTTCTGTTATGTTCAACCACACTTTTTCTGCCTTTTCTGACTTTATATGGGCTTGTTTGATTCAATTGTATTTGTTTCTTTGATACATGATTGATTGATTGATTGCCCTAGGGTTTGCAATATCCACTTACAGTCAACTGAAGCCCATTCACATGTAGCATTATGCTATCTAATTATAACATTTTATTCTTAATTATTCCTAATTCTTTTCTCCTATACCTTATATCTTTAATGTCATTTATTTTCCTTATACATAAACATAATAAGAACATGTATACATGCATTCAAAGATAATTTAATACGTTCAATAGTATTATATTCAGTAAAGTCTCTCTCATCTATATCTCACAGGCAATGAGCCAATTATAGACATACTTCATTTGTGTGACTGTGTTTTTGATATACAGGATTTCTTTTCTTAATTTTGAATTTCCACCTCTTGTTTATACTACCAATTTATTGTTGCACATTTTCAGATTATTTTCTTAAAGCTTTTGGTTTGTTTGTTTTTTCTTTATTTTTATTCTTGGTCTAAGTATTCCAGCATTCCTGCCTCATCTGACTGTAGTTTAATGGAGTGTTCACTCTCTTTCAATTCTGTTTTGTTTTTGATATGGTCCTTTGCTTTTTGCTTTTGAGTTTGCTGTGCAATTTTTGTTTATAGGTTGGCATGAAGTAGCAAATAAGAAATGGAGAAAAGCATGGAGAAGAGGAAGCATTCAATATCCCTTAGATTGTGGCACAAACATATGCCCCTGAACTGTGAGTTTGCTGGTGCTTCATGGTCTTCCCCTCCTTGAGGTTCAGAGTGGTATATTACTATCCCCATACTTTGAAAATAAGAGTAGGAGCTAAGTATTTTCTTTTTGTGAAGTGGAAGTATAGAGTCTTTATGAGTGGGTGTATTGAGCTCCTCACAGGGAGGTTCAATCTGAAAAAAATCCAGCTGGATAGTTAGACTCTAGCAAGACAGGATTTTCCTGATAAGTGTTTTTAAGAACCCAATTGTTCTGACAATTTTCAAATTGCTTCCCTTTCCTTTCCTTCTGTCAGAAAAAAACAAGGTCTTTTCTCTCTTTTTCTAAAATAAATCTTAAGGATCTGGTTGACCACCAGGAAATAAAACAGATAAGGGTGGAGGTTGCCCCATGACTAGGCACCCTTAGAGTTTAAAGTTGGCTACACTGAACAATTTAGCAAATTGCAAAGCCCAATTTTTCCTGTATTGACCCACACTTCCCATTTAGTTTCTGCTGATGTATTTCATTTCCGGTAAGATGTTGATTTCTCTCTTCAAGATTTCATCTCCTGCAGTAATTTGGTTTCTGTGATAAATTCTAAGCTCCATATATTCAACATCAAATTTTTAAGCACTCCATCCCCATAGCTTCGGTTGAGTTTTCATTGCTCATCAATATACCAAAAAAATTTTTTGTTGTTGACGCAGGATCTCATTACATAGTTCATTCTCATAGTGAGCCTACTGTTTCAGCCTGTTAAGGGCTGGAATTAAAAACAGGTGCCACTATAGCTGGATTTGGCATGTTCAGGGTTCATGTACACCCCATGTGGCACCAGGGATCAAACTGTGGTCCTTGCACTTGCCAGGCAGGCGCTTAGACTGCTGAACTATCTCTCCACCCCAATATAGCAAAAATACGGTTCACCTAAAATACACATGGATTTTATTTCCATAACTTGCAAGAATAATTTTATTTAAAGACAAAATAAATCACAAGGATTTATTATTTTATACCTTAAAAATTAAAACACTCTCACTGATCTGGTAAGCCTGGTGAGTCAAATTCCCACTCGCTGGGAGAGCTTGGGGCAGGATCCAGGAGGCCGCTGTAATCAGCCGCTGTCTCAGTCCGGTCTCTGGCTGGGCAGCATGGGTAGGATCCAGTAGGCTGCAGGAGTGGGTCTCGCTGTCTCGGGAGGTCTCTGGGGCTGGGCGGGCCTGGGCGGGATCCATTATTTTTAAATGATAATGGTAACAGAAAAGATTCTGATTATTATTATTTGAGACACTTTTAAAAATATTTCTTTTTAGAGGGATGGCTGACTCACAGCCATTCTATGTAGTTCAGACTGTTCTGAGCTCATTATTGTAGCCCAGGCTAGCCTAGAACTTTTATCAATCATCCCACTTATGACTCTGAGTGCTAAAACAACAGGTGTGTATTTCTGTGCCCAATTTCTTACTTTTAAGGAATCATAAATAGAATGAGTTGTATAAAATTTCTACTGAAACATCTCATCGTATAGGTACACTACCCAAAAGCACACAGGTAATTTATGTTAACACAAATTACTTGTATGATAGCAAAACATTATGAAAACAGTTTGCAATGTATTAATTTATTGAATCCATCCTGTTAAGGTGTCTTAAAACCATCTGATTGATATTTGTACTTCAATAAAATAAAAAATAAATTAATTAATTAAAAAAATAATAAACAAAGTTGTTTCCCTGCACCAAGATCTATTGCCTTTTCTATTGCAAAAAGCTTACCAGATATTTATTTCTTTAATTTTCTTTAATTTTTGAGACATAATCTTTAAAGATGATTAAAGTGGTTTGGTTGTGCAAGATAACCTACTTTGCCTACATGTGAAGAAGCTGACGACATATTTGCATATAAGCATAACAAAGAATTAATTATTAAATTTAGAGGGTTGAAATGAACATATGCATTCTAAAATACAGAATAATTAGTTGCATGTTTTATATTTAACTTCATGTTTTCCCAGCAGTCAAGGTCAAAACCAAGCGATTATATAACACTGTACTGTGGTAGAGAAAGCATACCATTTTTACATGAGAGAACATTGTGGTATAGTAAATTCTCACATTTAGTTACTCCAAGATTTTGCTTTGGTCAGTGGCCTATGAAACGTGAGTAAACTAAAGCATATAAGAAGAATTTTCAACTTTGCCTTTTCTGATGGCAGAAAGTATCTCTAAAATAGTCTTTAAGAACTTCCAGTGGCTCCTAAAACAGTTCAGGTCTGCCTGTGTGCATGTTCGTGTGTTTGTACCTACAGGAGAGCACTCCACTGTTGATAATTACAGGAAACGTGAGAGGTAGCTATGTCTTGGGAAAGGCTGAAGCTAGAGATATGCACATATATGGTTTAGGTTGCCTTTGAAATGGCAAAGACCATCATATAGAACAAAGAGACAATGTAATTATCTTATTTCATCAGTTTTTCAGTCATCATAGCGGAACTTTGTGTAAGAATTAGACAAATAATAGTGTCATATTCAGCCTTTTCTATTAAATGGAAATACTTTTGCAAGAATATAATCAGTTACACAATTGATGAGCATGACTTTTATTCTTTTCCAAAGCAATCATCATTTAAAGTCTTCAGGGAGTTAGACAGCAGGAGAAAATTAAATTATCAAAAATTTTCTCGAGATATGATTTTGCATGAGCAAAGTTGGTTGAACAAATACACCGTGCATCATAATTTCTGCCCTAAAGCATGGAGAAGATGAATTTTTAGTGTATGATATTTTTCATTTTACTATTAATTTTATTAATTAAACAGGAAAGTGATACTATATTAACTTTGTTTCTTTAAAACTGTAATTGAGACTTGGGACTGTCCAATGTTAGAATTAACTATGGGTTTTCATTTAGTAAGCTGAGGAAACTATTGCTCTATAATTATTTGTATATCATTTTTAAACCAGACCTTGAAATATCTGCCTCTCTGTCCTACTTTCCATAAATGACAAGTGCTTCTATCAATAAGATACCAACGAACAATTTATATATGAGCTAACTGAGGCAAAGAGAATTGGAGCAGCTAGTTCATATCCCACAAGAAATAATAATAGGTAGTTTAATGTATGCTTATCTAAATTCAAGGTTCATGATTTTTTATCTTTTTTTGCATTTTAAGATAATTAAATTTTTATATGTAGAAACATACTCTGATACTAGCTTGCAGTCAGTTCAAAGAAAGGCTTAGTTATGCATCTGATCCATTGGCATATATTTCTTTAGTTCTTACTGTTTTTCTATTCCAACACTATTTAAAGAAAAGAATTGGAATATTCTAGGTGTACTTCATATAGGTTTGTATGGATGAATTTTTTCCTTACCCTCCAGCAAAGTCTAAGTGCTAACTCATAAAGGTTTGGATTAGTTCAATAGTTACTGCCTTCTTGTTTTATATAACAACTAGAATTACTCTTTGTGTAGTTTCTCTGTTTACTACTAGTCAGTTATGTATCTGTACAAAAAACCAACTCAGAAAATACCGGTTTAAAATTATTATTTCTTAAGTTTTATGGTTTATATGACATAATTCTTGAACTGATAACTTCTCAGCTCAGTCATATAGTTGGATCTTCTGTGCCACGTGTGGATGCTCTATAATGTCCTACACATAACTAAAGTCATGATTCCACTTATTAGCAAGCTGGCTGTATTTCAAGTTGATCACACAGTAGCTGGTAGCATAGGTTTCATTCCTCACAAAAGAAGGAAAGAAACAAAAGCTCTTGGAGTTATGCTCCAGGACACAGACAGTATTGTACTTGCTCATTCCTATTGGCATGTTATAGAACCTGGATTTAAGACCAAGAAAAGAAAATCTACCTCTCACAGAATGATTGCAACTTCTTCTGACTATGTTTTTAATCTATCTGAATCACACATCTTTATCATAGTAGCACTAGAGTCAATACTAGTATCAATAAGATGAAACCTCACAGGGCAGAACAAAGTTAAATATTGCCAACCCTGGATAAATAAGGCAACTGTGAATACACCACTTGCTACTTATGTAACATAGGAAAATTATTAAATTTTTGTTTTCATCTTAGTATCTTTCAAATGCAGGTGATCATAATGGTACCTACCAAAAAGAATATTAAGGAAGTAAAATTACTTATATAATAAAAACTACATAAGTATTAATAAAGTTTGTATATCTAATATAGATAGATGATAGTCTAGGAATGAATTAACTATAGAGAAAATGCTTTCTAATAGTTATTTACTGCATGTTTCATGCTTTCATCTAACTACAGTCCATATATGTCACTTTAGAGTTTTTTGAAGTCCTGTTTGGAAACAGATATGACATTGCTGGGCTTCTTTTCACCTTTTTTTCCTTTAAGTTAACCTTCTCAAATATTCTTCCCATATTCTGTTCCACAGTGAGGTTTTAACTTCCTTCTTCAGTGAATAACCCTTTGCTACTGTCTTAGTTGTGACTTTCAAAACCACACAAATTAAACATTGGGATGGCTTAACAGTAAATATGGCATCCAGCTCTTTGTCTTTAGACAATATTCTCCTTGATAAAAATCTGGAGAAAGGAGATGAGTTACTAACAACTTGTATTATAAATACTCACAGGCAACAAAATTTAGAACATAAGTTTACTTTGTGGGAAACAATCTGGATTCCACTGGGGAATTTCAGAAGAGTAAAGGAAAATGAGGTGATAATGTTTATCCATGAACACCCACTTCTTGAATGAAGATCTACCTCAGGGTCCTCACAACAGCCCCATTCCTCCTCTCTCTCAGGACCTATGTGAAAAAAAAAAAAATTGTATTAATACCATTGTCTGGGAAACTCTAAATGATACAGGTTACCATGGAGTACTCTAGTAAAACTTGAGGACTTTGGCCTCAAAGATGAAATGGAAGTCCAAATTAAACTGAGCAGATACAGACTTACACAAAAGGAACTGCAGCGTTCCTTTTCGTTAAATTTGGGAAAAATAAATCTAAGTAGTGAGTCTACACCCCCTTTACTGGTTCTCTTGGAAAGGTGGGTGATTCTGACTATGAAGTGTCATGGAGGTTTAGAAATATCCTACACTTGATTAAAGTGATGTTTTCAGAAATTCGGGTACTTAGTCACAACTCAACAATTTATACTTCAAAATCTATGCATTTTGGATAGAAATTAAATCTACATATATTAATTAAAATATTTTTAAGTCAAAATTAGCAAAAATATAGTTTGAGGAATAAGGAGAGAAGATATTCAAGTAAGACTACCTAAGGCCAGGGTGAAAGCTTAGAAGACTAAGTGCCTGCTTAGGGAAACACAGGGACTGATGTTTGATTACTGTTACCATGTGCTGTGCCAGCACTGCCCCAGGAAGCACTCAGCCAGATACCAAGTCCGGACATGGTGGCACACGCCTGCAAGCCCTGGGGAGGCTGAAAACAGGAGGATCACTGGGAGTCTGGGCTGTGTAGTGAGATCCTGTACAAAAAAATAAGAAAAAAAGAAAAAGAAAAACTACCTACTGGTTGCTAATAGAGAAAATATATTAAGAAGAGAATCATCTAAAGAAACCAGTCCTCAAATAACTTAGAAGCTGACTATAGGTTTCTTATGAATTTTGCAAAGTCCAGAGAAAATTTTAGACAGATATATCCATCTTGAATAGCACATTCATGGAAGAAGGATCTAAACACACAATAGATGTTTTAAGCCAACAGTGTTGTGTTAGGCTGACATAAAGTCAACTAATATTACTGCAATAATAAAAAGATACCATTTATAAAATTATATGGTTAAAATGAAAGTATAAGAAGTCCAGAAAGAAGACACAAACTATATATTCCATGAAATATTTTAATTAGGGATAGATTACCTGTACATTCAAAGGTAATAGTAGTCATTTCATGTTACCTCACGAAGGTTTGTTATGTGTAAAGACTTATAGTCAAACTAAAATGAACAGCAGAAAGATTAACACTTGGGCTGGGGAGATAGCTTGGTGGTATAAGTGGCTGCCTCGCAATCACAGGACCTGGGTTTGTGATCCCTGGTACTGCATGCTGTGCTGGCCCTGGAGCCCTGGCACACTGTGCCAGCCACCCAAACTAGGTGTGGTGTCACATGCCTGTAAACCCAGCACCGAGAAGGCTAAGACAAGAAGATCACTGAGTCCATGCTGAGTAGTGAGACCAAAATAAATAAATAAATAAATAAATAAATAAATAAATAAATAAATAAATACATTTTTAAAAAAGGAAAGACTAGCTCTTGATAGCCAAACTTGTGCTTGAGAATGAGAAGGGATTGGAATCTGAGATATACATGCCATACCAGACCCCATGGGCATATACAGGGTTTAGGAAGAAGACAAAGGTATGATGAGCAAATTGTATAAATTATTTTGAAACAATAATCCTTGGCTACGAGGATCAGTAGCAAGGGTGAGCTAGGTCTAAAAAGGAATTGCCAGGAGTGGACAAGTATTTGCAGAGGTGGGCTGTGTGCTAACATGTGATTCTTTAAGAAAGATGTTTTAAGCATGGCTTTTGACAATAGTTCCTGTTGGGCAAATATGCATGATGGAAACACACACACACACACCTGGTCAAATAGCTCCTCAAGTCTATTTTTGGAAGTTAATTTAAATGACCCAGTTATGATTGTGACATATTCACACATGCAACAAGAATGTTGCATCAGGAATTGGATTGTCCATTATTTTAGCTTCTTCAAGCTTCTTATAATTTTTTTTAAAGTCAAATGCAACCTTAAGAAAGTTTTTAGAAGTGAAAAATTTATTTATCAGAATATAGAATTAAGGCTTTGACAGAGAAAGATGAAAATGTAAAATGTATCAACTTAGTAACAAAATTGGTTAAAGCATTTTTCTCTGCAAAAATCACCCCTGATTTTTTTCCAGACATGCAGAATTTAAAAACCAAAACTTATAGCCATGTGAAATTTTAAGAGGAGGATTTTGAAATGCAGTGGCAACTGTGGCCAGCATAAATCATATAAATGTAAGACATATATAGGGAATAAAAATAGAATTGATGATTTAGTATCTTTGAAGAACGCATGTGTGAGTGAAACCAGATGTGCAACTTTAAAGTATGAGAAGCTTAAGTCACAGACTAAAACCTTCTTTAGTGCAAGAAGAGGCAACTGAGGTAGGTGGGAAGTCGTTCTTTTTTCCTATGGAAGAAGAAAAATGTTTGGCAAAGTACTCCAGGATCAGGTCTCAGATTTCCAGTTAGTAATTATTCACATAGATACTTTTTTCTAATTTTGTATATTAGCATATAATTGAGATCCAGTTTCACTTAAAGAACAAGGTATAAATATGTAGTTATCAAAAATAATTAATCAATTGAGTTAGTATGATTTTGCTGAAGAAAAAAGCATTTAAAATAATAGTCTGAAGTATTTTATAATTGTTCTCTTTTATCTTGTAAATGTGAAATAAATAAGCCATTTGAATTATTTTTTAAAAATGCAATTTTGATTATTCAAAGTGAATATTATTAGTCTTTCATCTGTTTTATTTTTAGTATAGGAGGAAAAATATAATTCCCATGCATGCTAATTGTAGGTATGAAAATAGTGATTAATATCATATATTTTGGTATCAGACAGTTTTGAATTTTAGTTCTGTCTCTTACTAGCAGGGCATTATCAGAAAAGAATAGTTTTGTCTGTATCTGAATTAATTTATTTCCAAGAAGCACAATTACTTCATCACTGAAATGGCTTATTAAGACTATTTAGAACAATGACTGTGGCTGTCTTAATCTATTTGATGCTATTAGACCATATACTTGAGATTGAGTAATTTATAGAGCAGAGTCTGATTTTATCCCAATTGTAGACACTTGGAAGTTGAAGCTCTAGGTTCCAACAAGATCTTCTTGCTTTATCATAACTGGGAAGAAGTACCACATGGAAAACGAAGATAGACAGAAGGCCTATTTTAATCTTTTAATAGGGAAAAAATTCTTGCAATACTGCAAAAAAATTACTACTTTGAGAAAAGCATTAGTCTATTCACAAAATCTGTACTTTCATTGAGTAAGAATGTTTTAATGTTTTGCCTCTCAATACTATTACCATGGAAATTAAATTTTCAACTCATGAATGTAACAATCATACACTTGATGAAAAATACAAGCCATTTTGTAGGCACTGGCTATCAAAATTATATTAAGGAAAGGAAAAGGAGAAATAGTAGTAGCAGCTTTGGATATAGAGCCAGGGATTCTGTCTTTATAATAGAAAGAGCCTTTCGGACATAACCAATTATGAATTTTTTTTTAAGTCAAAGGCTTTTGAAGAGGCTTGCATCTAAAATAGGACAGATTCTTGATGGATGGTTCAACTAAGGTGACTAATGGTGAGGTTTGTGCTATACAGACTCTTTCAAATCCTAGTCCTTGTGTGCCTAAATCAAACACATTTTATGACATGTTAGTTTCCTACATAAAAAAGAAATTTCAAATATATGTGAAATTAACTACTGTGAATAATCTATTCCCTAGTGATATGACAACTGAAGAATACAACAATAATTTGAGAAGTGAAAGAATTAGTAGAAATACTAGGATTGTTCTACTGCCCTACTTTTTTTTTCAGTTTTAATTCTTAAATATAATTTTCACAAAATTGTAACAAAACAATGTATTCCCATTTACTAAGTTGTTTCATACATTTGTGTTTTAAACACTTTCTGTGCTAGCAAATATCAAATATTTTTGCAATTTTAGTAAAAATTAAATTGCTTGAGAGTTTGCTGTGCCAGAAATTGTTCTAATTATGTTATTTTATCTGTAGATTAACTTTTTTTCTACTAATTTCATTGAGAAACAAATAGTAATGAGAGAGTTTCTAAACATGTTAGCAGGACAATTAAGATAATTAATACATGGCATATTAGTTTCTTTGTAGTAGTTATTCATAGTATAAGATGCAGATACAATATACTGTCCAAAATAATTAGTACAAATCTTTCTTCTCAATGAATTAAGAGAAAGTAGCTGTATATCTATCCTATTGGATGAAAAAAGATGTGATATTTTTATACAATGTTCTGTTATTCAGCTGTATAGAATGATAATCTCGAAACCTTCATATATAAGTGGGTGCCATTTGAAGATGTACTCATAAGTGTAATAAACCAGACCTACATGTATAAATATTGCATTGTATCCTTTGTGTAAGAACTCAAAAGAAGAAATCAAAACAGAAAGGTATAACCTACTTCATTTCTACATCAAATATTTGGACTCTTTTCCATTCATTTAAAATTAATGTATTTGTTATTATAGCAAAAATTGTGAAAGGTGGGGCTGGGGAATTGGCTCAGTGTAATAAGTGCTTCCCTGGCAAGCACGAGGGCCTGCGTTCAATCCCTGGTTCCACCAAAAAAAAAAAAAGAGAGACTGAAAAAAAATAAAATTATATTGGGGCCAGGGAGATGACTCAGTGGAATAAGCGCTTCTCTGGCAAGCGCAAGGGCCTGAGTGCAATCCCCAGTTCCACCCCCCAAATATATATGTATGTATGTATATATATATAGTGAAAGTTGAATTAATACTTATAAGAACAATACTTTAAGAAACATTGGAAACTGGAAATTCTGATCTTAAGAATTGCTGTGTATAATCAATACACTGAGACCCACATTGAACTGAAAATGTATTTATCTTGTCTATTATATTTATCTGAATTAAAAAGTGTGGAAGCACTTTAAGTATATGTGCTTTTATCAGAAAACCAAAGTAAATCAATGTTTTTATTTTTTACTTTTTATTTTCTTTAGGTACTGGGGATTGTACTCAGGATCCTGTGCTTGCCAGACAAGCACTTATTCTACTGAGCTAATTCCCTGGTACCTTAAATCAATATTTTTAGAACAGTAGTATTAAACCATTTTGAGAGGTGACCCATTTTTTTACTTTGTATATACACAAACACATTAATGTATCCATTTGAAATAATTTGCACTTTTACTGATTCATTGTTGTTTTAATTTTAACTTTAATTTTTAATAATGTTCTTTTCCACTTTTACTGCCAACCTGTACTCAGTATGTAAGTTGGATCTTTAATACTTGCCAGTTCAAAAACACTAAACTGAAAATCAGTGTTGTCTCCTGCAGCCATGAGAAAATTGAGTTAAGACAAAAAAAACTAACCGAAAGGGTAATGAACTCTGACAAACTTGCCTGCAGGGCTAATAGGTAGGATAGGTGAATCTGATGAATCCCAGGCTGAACTTGAGTTAGAAGAACACAAAACTCTCAGGGCCACAGTACCAATGAATATTCTTTCCCAAATCCAAGCAGTCTTTCTCTGTCAGGAGCTAAGAAAGATATATATCTTGCCCTAGAAGAGGGAAAAGGTGACCACTGCAAAATATTCAGAGATTTGCTAATACTCCGCACAGGGGAAAAATAACTCAAGGTTATCTCTGTTAGGAAAAGATCCCCTGTCAGTGTTCACTGTCATGGTTCTCTTGTTTGCTTTAATAACCTAATGTCAGCTAGGGATATAACTCAGCTTAAAGAAGCTTGTATGGACTTCAGAGACACCAGTCCATGAAAAACAAACACACACCGAAAGACTGAGATTAAGCAACACATACTTATTTATGAAATTACAAACTTAGTTATGAGATTATACAGCTCTTTCTTTCCTTTACAATTTGTAACCAGACTAATAAAGTTCCAGTGCATGTCAGACATTTTCAGGCTTCTAGCTGTAGACTTTCCTGGAAACAGTGGTGGACACAAAGTAAAGCTAAAAGAGGAATTTTCATCCTCTAGCACAAAAAAACTATACCACACATTAAATACTACCCAATGTCAAGCTGAAATATAGAAAATTTTTATACAAAGACTATGTATATGTATATATATATATGTAGATATGTAGATATATATCTCAGTCCCTATAACCTGATACATGATATTTAGTTTATTAAAAAATGTTACAATGCATGACAAAAGGGTTTTTATTTTTATTTCTTTTAATTTTATTTTTATTTTATTGAAGAACAAAGAGCAATGAGACAGTTTCAAATCAAATTGGCAGGACAGATGCAATAATTAATCCATTTCATATTGTTTTCATAATGTTTTTTATCGTACAAAGTGCATACATGATATTCTATTTACAAACACTATTAGAGATGATGTTTCTAATCAATGAATTAAGAGAATGTAGCTGCATACTTATCTTACATTTTAAAGCTTAATTATAATACAGTTTCAATGATTAATACTTTCTACCTTGTTATCTTCCTAGTGGTTGTCCATAGTATAAGAAGTCGACAGAATATCTTGTTCAAACACTATTAGTGCAAATCTTGGTTCTCATAGAATTATGCAGAAGTACAGCATATTTAACATATTTATTCTAACTGTACTGTTTATACAAACACAGAATGGTTCTTCCTTTGTATTCCTTTTTTTTGTTTAGTCCTGTCAAAGATGGGCATTCCATTGTCATTCAATTATTATAGGTGCCTGAACTCAGCGAAATAATCAAACACAGTCCAGCAGTCCACAATAATAGTGGGTTATCTGAAGAAGTTGTTGACTAGAGCCATTTACAGCTCAGCTTATTATTATGGCCTTATTTTATATACCTCATTATTACACTTTTCTGCTGGATGGTTAAGACCGAGAGAAAGCAAGACATATATAACAAAAAAAAATGTAGCTGAGAGAAAGGTTTTTAAAAAAATACAAATTTTGGGTTGGGAAGATAACTTAGTAGAATAAGCACTTGCCTGGCAAGCACAGGGACCTTAGTTCAATCCCCAGGACACCCCTCAAAGTGTAAATAAATAAAAAGTAAAAATTTAGGAAATATGAAACACTTATTATTATAAAACCCAAATATGACATTTATGTTAGACGTGTGAAAAGGAATTTAAAATAACTATATCTAATGTAGTGCTGCCTCATCATAAGTTTAACTTATTTCACGATCCTGGAATAAATGTCCACATTCCCTTTTGGGGCTACACTGGAGTTCACAAATTGAGGAAAAGCTTTGTGTGATGCTTCTGCTTCGCAACCAACTGTTCATAAATGGAAGCTTTTTGAATAAAGTATTACTTACACTAAGAAATTCTTTGAGGCCAGCGAGATAGCTTAGTGGCCTAAAGCACCTGCTTAAGCAAGCTTAGGTGTGTGCAGAGGACCTCAGTTTGGGCCCTGGCACCACATTCCACTTCAGCCCCACCCTCAGGGTGGGCTGAATGGGCAAAAAAAGGGGGTTGGGAGGAGCGGCCGAGGAGATAGCTCAGTAGAATAAGCGCTTGCCTGGCAAACATAGGGTACTGAGTCAATCTCCAGGACTGCAAAATATAAATGTAACTAAGTAAGTAAGTGAGTAAGTAAGTACATAAATAACTAAATCTTTGCAATTGAAAATTATTTGGAAGCTTAGATAAAGAAACTAAAGTGTATCAGATATAGCCATTCATAAAACCACAGAAGTATGACATGCAGTTTATCCAGAAAGGAACCTGAATATGTGAGTCCAAGAGTTTATGGATAGTTTGACTTAATTTCATTCTTCACAACAGTTTTAAGTTATTCCCCTTTATAGGAGAAAAAGAATAAGGTTGCTCTTGAATCCATTGTTTTATTTTGGAACTTTGTATGTTATACTGA
>PVKA01007207.1:68042-79297 GCA_004027165.1 Ctenomys sociabilis | reverse complement strand
CTGGTTTCTTTTGTCATTTATTTCCAATTTCATTGCATTGTGGTCAGATAGTATGCATGGGATAATTTCTATTTTCTTGCATATACTTAGGCATGACCTCTGGACTAGTATGTGGTTTATTTTGGAAAATGACCCGTGTGCAGCTGAAAAAAATGTGTATTCAGCTGTGGTTGGGTGGAACACTCTGTATATGTCCACCGGGTCCATTTGTTCCAAGCTCTTGTTCAGTTCTGCTACTTCCTTGCTAATTTTTTGTCTGGTTGACCTATCTTTTTGAGATAAGGGTGTGTTAAGATCTCCTGTTAAGATTGTGTTCTTAGACATTAAGGTTTTCATGTCCATTAAGATTTGTCTTACATAGTTTGGTGCTCCTGTGTTTGGTGCATAGATATTTATGAGTGTTACTTCTTGCTCTTGAATTTTTCCCCTGACCAATATATAGTGGCCTTCTTTGTGTCGTTTGATCATTCTTGGTTTGAAGTTGAGACTGTCTGAGAACAGAATTGCTACTCCTGCTTTTTTCTGAGGTGCTTGGGCATGCAGTATTGTTTTCCATCCTTTGACTTTGAGCCTATGAATGTCCTTTTGTGTTAAGTGTGTTTCTTGTATACAGCATATTGTTGGATTTTGTTTCCTAATCCACTGTGCCAGTCTATTTCTCTATATTGGAGAATTGAGTCCGTTTACATTGATGGTTATAATTGAAATGTGCTGACTTATGTTTGTCATGATATTTAGCTGGTGTTGTTTACTCCTTTGTAACCTGTATTTAATTGACTGTCCTGTTTAGTGGGTTCCTTCCATTCTCTTGCATGGAGTTCTGGTCATTGTGGTCTCTCTCTAGACCCTCTTTCAGCAGCCTGTGAAGGGATGGCTTTGTCATCATGAAATTCTTTAGTTGTTCTTTGTTGTGGAAGTACTTCACTTCTCCATCAAACTTGAAAGAGAGTTTTGCAGGGTATAGTAGTCTGGGCTGGAATTTGTTTTCGTGTAGGACTTGAAGAACTCTGCTCCATGCTCTCCTTGCAGTCATTGTTTGTGTAGAGAAGTCGGCTGTAATTCGGATGGGTTTTCCTTTGAATGTGAGCTCCTTCTTCTCTCTAGCAGCTTTCAGTATATTATTTTTGTGTTGGATTTCTGCAATCTTAACTATTATATGTCTCGGTGTGATTCTACATGGGTTGAGGTTATTTGGTGTTCTGTATGCCTCAGTGACCTGAATGTTGGATTGTTTCCTCATATTTGGGAGGTTTTCTGCAATTATTTCTTCCCAAATTCTTTTTATGTCATTTGTATTGACTCCTTCATTCTCGTTGATACCAATTATTCTCACATTGTTCATTCTGGCGTCATCCTGCAGGTGATGGATTATTTTTTCCTGCATTCTTGTTGCTTTTAAGAGATCCTTTCTCACCTTTTCACTAGCTGCTCTGGCATCTTCAAGATCTGAAACTCTGTCTTCGCTTTCACTCAGACGGTTTTGTAGACTCATGATTGCTATTTTTAGTTCTTCTATATCTCTTTGACTGTGTTTCATGTGTTCTATTTCTTTTCTGTATTGCTCATTCAAGGAATCCATCATATTCCTTGCTGCCAGTCTATTAAGTTTGAGATTTTCCAGGTATGCCTATCCTGGGTCTAGCTGCTGTGTTCAGTTCCTTTTTTGCTGCAGCTCCTTTTGTTCCCCTCTGTTGGTTCCCGGGGTCAGCCCTCCTGTGTCAGGCAGGTCGTTCCCCAGGTGGGTGGGCCTGGGCTTTGGTGGGTCTTCTGGGCTCACAAAAGGATAGTGGATGGTCTTATTCACTGAGTAGGCTGTACTGAGCCGGCCAGCTTGTGCTGGGTCCGGGTCTACAGGCCGTAACCCGAGAAGGCTGGGAAAGGTCCCTCTGGTGCAGTGGGCCTGGAGCCCTCACTCACAGGCCAGGCTGTGCTGGGTTTCGGTCCGTAGCATGGGACCGTGGATTGCTGAGAAATGCCCCTCTGGTGTGGCAGGCTTGGAGTTCTCACTCCAGGCCGACCTGCACTGGGTCTGGGGCTGTGGGGTGGGACCAGTAACCACCTGGAAATGTTTCTCTGGCACAGTGTGCCTGGAGCTGTCACTGGGCCACGGGGGTGGCGGGCAGCTTAATCCCTGGGAAATGTATCTCAGGCACGACGGGCCTGGGGTTCTACACTCACTGACCTTTGATGCCCAGAGAATCGGGGAAATTCCCACTCAATCAGTGGGCTTTAGGTCAGGGGATCCGGGGAGGTGTTGGTGAGTGGGTTCTGAGGTTTCAGGCCAGTCACTGGCTTGGAGGGGTTAGGGACAGGGATCCGTGTAGCATGCGTGGGAAGAAGCCAAAGGCTCTCCCTCAGACTCACCACCCTCTCACTGATCTGGGAAGCCTGGTGAGTCCTTAAATTCGCTCTCGCTGTGAGAGCTTGGCACGGGAACCAGGAGGCCGCTGGAGTCAGCCACTGTCTCAGGCTGGTCTCTGGCTGGGCATGGGCGGGATGGAGCTGTCCCCCCTTCTTGTCTCTGTTTCTCTCACATTATTCCTGTCTAATAACTTTGCCCCAGAGCAAAGTGAGTCTTGAACGATCTCAGGAGTCCCCTGACCCTTCTGAACTAGAAAGAAAGACTTTCTCCTGATAAGTTGCATGTTCCTTCATCTTACCACCCATACACACATTTACACACTTAAACACGTGCATGTGCATGTAGACACATATGCACACATACACAAACTTATATTTGCATGCACACACACACACACACACACACACACACACACACACACCTACTTTTGCCTTCCCTTTCCTCTCAGGCAAAGACCTCATCTGCTTAACTTCATCTATAATCATCTACCATATTCCAGCGAGACTCATTCAGATAGAATTTAGATTCTTTGTCTCTTCCCCTTGCTGGGCTAGGGGAGGTGGAGGAGGACACAGTTGTGGAAGCGCAGCTATCCCTGACCATCTGGCAGGTCAGTCACAGACACTGAGTAGCTCAGTCTGAATGTGATGAGAATTGATGTGCACCCCAAAGAATCATTGCAAATGGTCCTCACTGGAACAGAGCCTCAGCAGCTCACCAAGACTTCCTCCCCAGAAAGCCATACATGAGGAGTAGAGTAAACACAGCAAGAGGCATGATGCTACAGTTCTTATTGAAAAGCAAACAAAAGGCACAGACAAAGAAAAATTGGTAAAAGCTCTAGCAGAGGAGGTCAAGGTCATGGACAACAAGGAACATCAGAGAAAAGTACCAGGTACCATTTTGACAGCTTAATAGCAGGGAAGGGCCTGTGTTTTGCAACCACTCTGAAGGTTGAATTTCTAAAGAATTGCACCACCTCCAGGAGATGTTGGTTTCGATTGCCTGTAATAACACACTTGACCAAGACACATTACACAAGATACTTTTCCTATATTCTATGGTGAGAGTTTTCAAACATACATAAAGGTTGAAAATTTTCTTAGGGAGGACTCATATCTATGGTTTAGACTTAACTCTCTAAATTTAATTTTTCCCACTTAAATCACATGTATCTCTATCCATTCTATTTATCCATCAATTCTTTTAATTTTTTATGCATTTTAAAATGAATGTAGGCACCAGTAATTTCAACTTAGAACTTCCCATGGAATAGAGGTATTTATTTATGGTCCATAAAAGCCAAAGGCTGAATGGGTGGGGAGTGAGAAAAGGCTTATATATATATATCTAATCCAGAGTAATTTTATGGCAGTATACCTACTCAGAATGATAGCATAAGGAAAGTTCATGCATTGTACATTTTTTTCCAAACCCTTTAAAATGTAAAACACCAAAAGTGAGTCCTAATGTAAACTATGGATTTGGGTCCATAATGTTATATTGATGTAAGTTAGGTTGTAACAAATTGCTACTGCTTAGAGCAGTGATTGTTCCTCCAAAGAGCTATGCACTGAAGGCTTGGTCCCCAAATAATTCTATCTGGAAGAACAGTGGGTCTTGAGGAGGTGGGGTGTTATAGGAAATACTCACATTGTGGGCTGCCTGTAATGGAGAATACAGGACCCCAGTTTCTTCCTGAGTCATCTGCTCACCACCCATCGCTGATTTCTGACTTATAAGGTGATCAATTTGCTGTAACAGGCATTCCCCTTACCAAAGATCCAAAGCAATGCAATAACCAGTCCTGGACTGGAACCTCCAGCACCAAAGCCAAAGTAAATCTTTTTTTCTTTATAATGTAATGGTTTCAGTTATTTTATTATAGTAATGCATAGTTGAATAACACAAAAATGTACCACTCTGCTACAAGCTTTTTTTTTTTTTTTAGGGAGGCTATACATATGCAGATACACAGCATATGGGGAACTCTCTAAAGCTTTGGCGCTCAATTTTGCTATGAACTCAAAACTTCTCTAAAAATGAAGTCTATTTTTTATTGGGATATACAATGTAGTACTAAGACAGCACTATCAAACTGGCATCACAAGAGCTGAATTCACCTTGTCGACCTATGTTGGTTTGCCTGCCCAACATCAAGCCCATTCTTCCTAGTACAGAATCCCTGCTTCTCTTTGGACAAATGGCTCACTTGCTCCCACAGTCAATGTGATTTGGGAAGAACAAATCCATTCTGAATGATGGACACATTTTTAAAATGCATAAAAAATGAACACATGAGCTACACCCATTCAATCAGTATTCTGTTATAGACATCTAAAATTGGTGAGATTGGTCGAGGTGAGCCCTTGACCCTGACCGGTACATTGAGAGCCTTCCCAGGATTTTGTTGAAATCCTCCTTTGGCACGGGTTATTGAGCTGATAGGATAAACCCAGGGACACTAGCGCCCATCTGTTTACTGTGTTGTAAGAGCCTGCTGTGAATGCAGCTAATCAGAGGGAAGCAGAGGCTACTGATGGAAAGAGACAGGTACGTGATGCGCCTGCATCAATTCAAGCCAACTTCTCTGCTTTTCAGTTATGAGAGTCAATATGATTCCTTTTAGAAATTGAGCTTCTTGGAGCTTTTCTCTATCAATTTCTGTCCAAAGGTCCTGAGGAATACACAGTGACTCAAAGGCAGAGCAGGAGTCCCACCTGAGTCTGATTTCTACATTATGCTATGCACATTGCAGGGAGACTGCAGGGAGGAGGCAAGGACAGATGCATTTCCTGCTCAGCAGAAACCTGAATCCAGGGAGGGCAGGTGATAGAGAACCCCAGGCACCAACATGATGGAGCAAGAGGTACTGTCAGGGTCTCAGGGATGAGCAGGTCAGGAAAGGCTTTGAGGGTGAAGGGTCTTGAAACAAGGAGAAAACAGAAGGCAAGGTACACTGTGGCAGTGAAGGACAGCAGAGTGGAGTTGGGGTGCCTCAGAGTCCTTTTTTCTAGGGCTCCCACTCAGAGTGATCTCACGATATGTGAGTGTGTGTGTGTGTGAACATGTGTATGTGTATACACGTGTGTGTGTGTCCTTGTCAGTCTGTTCATCTATCTCTCAACTGGGTTTCCCTTGCACTTCTCTAAGAGAAAATAGGAACTCTGGTGGATGATCCATAGACAGACAGACACACACACACACACACACAGAAGTAGATAAGGGAGTTGCATGTCTCCTTTCCCCTCAGTCTTTCTGTCTGTCTTTTTCTCCCTCATCTTCCTCTCTCTCACCTTCTCACTCCTCACATCAGCACCACCTTAGTCCATGCCACTGTCGTGGTCCACATGTCCCACATGACAGCCCCATCCCTTGTCTTCCCATGGCCTCTGTTCATGGCTCCCTCACATCAGTTTTCCACCTCCATGACAAAGAAAATGTGTAAAGATCCAAATCTGTCCAACAGTCTACTGCCTACAATTAGGGATGAGAGCAGGCTTGGTCACAAGGCCCTGCCCACTGTCTGAGTGCATGCAGCCCCTGGCCTCCCCTACTTCTGGGTCCTTCTGTTCCTCTGATGCCAGGACCTTTGCACTTATGCTGTCCAAGACCTGAGATCTCCTAGGCCCTTCCCTCACATCTGTTCACCTAGTTAACTCTTACTTGTCTTTCCCACACCAGGGACACCTTCTTTGACTGTTAGAGTATCCATATAAGATCTTCTGGTCCATGTTCCTTCATTTCTTTTACTGTCACTTTATAACCGTTATCCAAGAGTGCCTCTGTGTGTGTGTGTGTGTGTGTGTGTATTCATGCCTATTTTTTTGCACTTAACTTTTACAATCCAGGAAAGCAGAGACCACATCATTTTAAAAACACCATATGTTCAGAGCCCAGTGCAGCAGCTGCATGCACACTTTTATTTTATTGTGGTCCCTCCTGCTCCCTGCAGCACTGTCAACTCTGAGTAATGTGTTGGTTGCAGTTTGTTTGTGTTGCTGTTTATCCTAAAGAATTATTTCTTTAGTCCACGCTTTCTGTCAAAAGATGGTGAAATGGAGCCCAAGCCAAAAAACTCAAAGGTTCTCAGGAAACTAGGAGATGCCTTCTTTCCTCAGGGAAAGAAGAACGTATAATAGTTCTGCCTCATTCACGTTTATTATCCTCACAGACATTTGAATTTACAACTCCTCCCTTCACAATCTGCTCACATACCTTCTATATTTATTTGTGAGTTCATTTAAGATTTATTTCTGGACCATTGTCTGGCACTGCCCTGGGGGCCTGCATGACACCGTGTAACAATCTTCTGGCATGTATCTGACCTTCCCACGAGCCTGAGTATCCTGCTGGTTTCAATACAGGATTATGCTACTTTGGGCTCACTCCCAACTTAGTGATTTTCTTTGTGACTTATTATTCTCACCTGTGAAATGGGGCTGAACACTGCATCTTCTCTCCAGTGCGATGGTGAATAGAAAATGAGTCACAGGCCGGGGAGATAGCTTGGTGGTCTAAGTGCCTGCCTGGCCAGTGCAAGAACCCAGGTTCTATCCCCAGTACCACATGCTGTGCTGGCCCCAGAACATTGGCATGCCTCACCAGTGTGGTGGCACACTCCTGTAATCCCAGGGCTGGGGAGGCTGAAACAGGAGGATCACTAAGGGTCTGAGCTGTGTAGCAAGACCCTGCACCAAATAAATAAACAAGCAAACAAACAGATTCAAAAAATCTTTAAAAATAAGCACTTAGTAACTCTCCATTCATTATGAAAGTCACACTTTGTGCCCCAGCAAGCCCAGGTGCCTGGGCACATGAGCTGGGTAGTCCACAGGTCCCACACTTGATTTCACTCTTTATAGTTGCCATATTCAAATTCTTAACACTTTTGAACAAGGGGCACCACATTTTGAATGTTGCATCGCATTCTACAAATTATGCAACCAGCACACATAGTGTCCAGTGAAAGTCTGCTGAAAGAATAAATAAATGAAGGGATCTAGCCCACCAGGAAAGCATGCCACTGACCTGCTGAGCCAGCCAAGTGGGTTAGCCTTAGAACAGAATTTAATAGACATTTACTGTTCACTCATCCTGCCCCTTCCCCGGGATCAAGAACACCCAAAGTCTGACCCAAGATCGCAAAGACCAAGGCTATCCATCTCCCAGAAGACTCAAACCTTAACCCCAGACCAAGGATCCTGGTGGGACCCAAAGAGAAGCCAACCAGCCCCTTGTCATCAAAAATCACAATCTGCACTGTCTTCAGCACTCAGTGCCTCTTTCCTTGCTCAGTGGTCTGGGGACAAAGGCTTTCCTTCGTCCCATTTCACCAATGAAGAAATAGATGCTCAGACCCAGTGAAGTTTCTCACTGCTCCCCAATCCTTCTGCCCAGCCAACTGTTATAAAAGGTATCTTTACGGGCCTTAGTTCAAACCACTTGATCCATTCTTGTGGACTGGCTGGTAATACACAATCATCACACGCTAACCCTGAGACTGCAATCCCACCCCTAACAGCATCCTGTACTCTGACACTCTGGGTTGCAAAACCAAAGATAAACTCATCTTCCTAGCCTTCCCATGCCCTTGGGCGGCAGCTACTGGGACTTTCATTCTTTCTGTACTGGGGGCAGGGTCTGCAACACACAGGCACTGTGTGGAGCTGGGACTCAGCCAGGGATACGAAGAACAGCTCCCTGCCCTTCTCAGGGGGAAATACACAAGTGAAATGTTATATTTTTTTAAATGTGTATGGTATGCTAAACCCATAGAGAATAAATAAGCAGGGGAGAGATGAAGGAAGTGGAATTATTCAGGATGAAGAGAAATAGAGATTTCAGTTTTGCATATTGCTGGCAAGAAGAAAGGGACATCTAAGCAAAGACCTGAAGAGGCAGAGAATGGAGACCACACAGCTTTCTGAAGGAAGTGTATTTCAGGCAGGGAAGGCAGCTAGTGCAAGGGTCCTGGGGTCTTACCTGTGGTTCACAGTGTAGAAGGAGCTCTGAAGATTAAATCTAATCTGTAGGCTGTTGAACAGTTGTTTACTGAACCTCTATGACAATAAGGCAATGCCTCCTCTATCAACACAGTGGGGTTTCAATTTTTTTTTTAACTTAGAATAGCCACATTCAAAATAGCTAAAGACAGGATTTTGAATGTTCCCACCACAAAGAAAAGATACATCTTTAAGGTGATGGATATGCTGATTATTTTGATTTAATCATTATGTATTGTATATATGAATCATGACATTGTGTCACACCCAAAATATTCACAGTTGTGTATTAATCAAAAATAAAACAAAAATTAAACAAGAGAGTCACCATAAAATGTTAATATCTAATAGAGCTTGAAACATCAGACCAGGTTTCACTGTGCCCATGAGACTGTAATAATCTGTCCTTGCAGAGGGCCAGGGGGCCGACTCCCCCAGCCAGGTCCAATACCAGCTGACCCTCCCGGCCTGCCCGCACTGCCTGGTTCTGCCTGACTCAGGCCTTCCACTGCCCCAATCCCTGCCAGGGGAGCACCTAGCAAGAATAGAAAGACGACCTGCATCCCTTGTTGGGCCTGAGAGACAGGGGTTCCACCCACCTTGGAAACCTGGAGGAATCTGGGCAAAACCTCACCAGAGCCTTCGCTCCAGAAACAGATGTTACTGGGGATAGAGGCTATGAGGGAAAGGTGGGGAACTTAGATGCCTCTGAGACATCACAAGCCGGGGCGCCGGCAGCCGCTACAGCCTGCTGCTGCAAACGCGTGCCGGGGAATTTCTTCAGAACCTTTAACTGTATCTCACGCGCGCTGTGGGGAGCCGGGAACAGGCGCCAGAGGTGCCCTGAGAAGCGCTGCTCTTAGAAGCCACCACCTGCCCGCCTTGAGGGGAAAAGGTGCCCTCCACTGCACTGCCCAGACGCCACCGGCTCCAGACACCCTGTCCTTCACCTCACTCCAGACAACCCCGTACGCCCCCACGTGCACCTTTGTGTACGATGGGAGCTCAGCCTGAGTGTGAGTGTGCTCTTTGTGTGATTTTCCTGCCTCTACCTAGTGTGGGTTGAGCGGGCAGCGCTCGCCTGAGAGTGCGTGAGAGCCGGTGTGACAGGGTATTGTGCCTTTGTGTGAGCGTGAGTGTGTGGCCAGGGGCTTGCAAGACGCGAAATTCTCCTCCCCCAGTGTGCATCCCCTCCGTGTACACTCCAGGCTGCGGGCAGGTCTACCGCCGGCGCCCCCAGAGCCAACGCAGCCCCAGAACCGTACGTGCCTCCCCTCCCAGCCGCAAGCCCAGCTCCGGAGAACCCACAACCCTTGGGCATCCTGACGGCTCACACAGGCTCTCCTTCCCCGCAAGCACGAAACGAACAGTGCTCTGTATAGGAAGATGGGCTGGAGACACTGGCGAGGGGAAAGAGATCGAGGCTGCGAACAGAGTCACAAAAGGCAAAGTGTGGAAGGCCAGAGGAGTAAGGAGGCGCTGCGGGAGAAGCAGGTCTTATCCATACCACGCCCTTCCCGCAGGGTAGGGTGCAGGGAGCGTGGCGTGTACTCCACCCCATCTTCCTCAGGGGTTCCCAGGTACAACCCCATCTTCGCCCCTGACTCTGGATCAAGAAAGGCAGCTAGCCTCCCTCCCCCATCCATCCAACGACACCCTCCCCATACACACCCCACATCCCACATCCAGGCAGCAGCTGATTGGCTGCGGGAAACCGTTCCCGGCCCAGGCTCTGAGGCGGGAGCCTAGCGGTCCGAGGTGGGAGGTGCACAGTCGGGCTCGGGAGCCCCTCCCGAGTCCGCGCCCCCGGCACCCTGTGCCCTGCGCGAGGGCCCAGCCGGACTCCGGGCGGGCAGGTGCAGAGCGAGCGGAGGGGACCAGGGACAACGTAGAAGCAAGTCCTGCAGGAAGACAGGCGCCGCTCCTCGCTCTGACTGCTGCTGTCTGCCACCACCTCCGAGCCGGCGTCCGGAGTCGGAAGGCAGGCAGAGCGCGGGGTGGGGCGCGCGGGGCGCCCATGGAGCACACGCACGCCCACCTCCCCGACGCCAACAGCTCTCTGTTCTGGTCCTGCGGCTTGGGTTTCGTGCCCGTGGTCTACTACAGCCTTTTGCTGTGCCTCGGTTTACCAGGTGAGAGGTGTGGGGAAAGGGAGGGAAGCTGGGATCCCCACGTGTGGAGCGACCCTGCCCAGAACCCCCACCCTCCTTTCCGTAGGTTCCCTGGCGCCTCCTCGGAGAAAGTTTAAGCCTTAAGGACAACTGTGGAGATTTCTAGACCGGGAGGAAAGGAAGTTGCCTGACAGAGATGCGACTCTGTGTGTGTGTGTGTGTGTGTGTGTGTGTGTGTGTGTGTGTCCCATGAATGTGCGCAGCAGACTATGGGCACTATACGTGAGTTAAAGTGAGCGGTCTGTGGATTTCAGCATGCATTTGTGTGTACAGCTGGGTGAGTTGTGTGTGTGACGGGGTCCACGGGGGCTGTGTGTGGCTTGGCCGTAGATTCTGGACAGGCAGCTGGTGCAGACTTCCCTTCTCCCCTGATCCCACACATCCGGGAGCATCCGTCTGTCACCCTGGCATCCCTACCTGACCCCAAATAAAGCTGGAGACACTGGTGCTGGGCACTGCTGGGAGCACTGGCATGCGCCCTTGCCGACCACTCTGAGCAGCAAGCGCTCTGTGCTGCTGAGGCTGCCGCTTCAGGGGGTCACAGTCTCCTTGAGGATATGCTTGCCCCCTAGCTTTGCCTTTCTCTCTCTCTCTCTCTCTCTCTCTCTCTCTCTCTCTCTCTCTCTCTCTCTCTCTCTCTCTCTCTCTCTCTCTCTCTCTCTCTCTCTCTCTCTCTCTCTCTCTCTCTCTCTCTCTCTCTCTCTCTCTCTCTCTCTC
>PVKA01007207.1:17129-67942 GCA_004027165.1 Ctenomys sociabilis | reverse complement strand
ATGTCCTCTCCAAAGTGTGCCTGAGACTTGTGTTGAATTTCTGAAAAGAGCAGAGCCACTGGAAGGGGACACAGGGAAACTTGCCAGGGCTGTGTGCAAGAGTGAGGGACAGTGAGAAGAGGAGAGCAAGACTTCTGAGACTGTGGCTTCAGATGGTCCCTTCTTCCATATAGTCTCCGTGGCAGAAAAATTCCTGCAGATCATTTGCAAGCAGAGGGCAGAGAGGAATAGAAAGGACCAGAAAGAGTAAAAACAGCATCCAGGTTTGCATCTTGGCATTGTCCACCCCATCATCTCTTGTCTGTGAACCTGGGCACCTTGGGATCCTGGAAACTTTGGAGCTGAGTTCTCCAGAGCCCTGCTAAGATTTCCTTTCCAAAAAAATTCAGTTTGGCAGCTCATGAAATTGCTTCAGTCACTGACCCTTAGCTTCCCAACTTTGGCAGGAGCCAGAAAGCATAGGAGTACTGATCTGGGAGCCCTCCATGCAATCCAGTCAGGGACCAGGCTTTTGTCCTTAGCTAAGGGCTCAGCTGCCCTGGAGAGGAGCCCACTTCTGATGCCCCCTGCCAGGATGGCAGCAGACCTCCTAAAGTTACCTGGAGCTGGAGCTGATTTCAGCCTCACTTGTACCTGCCTTCCATCCCTCCCCAGAGCTGTGTCTTGGGAAATAGATTTTTGAGAAGGATGGTTATTGGAGACGGTTGCCAGGTGGCAGCTGCAGAGCTCCTTTCCCCTCAGTCCACTGGTGCTCACCAGTAGGTATTTGACCCCATTCCCTCCGATATCCATTGCTTCTACTGCCGGAGGTGGCTGTTCACTCACTGCCCCAGGGTTTCCTCTGTGAATGACTTAAGGACAGAACTTAAGGACAGAAGACAAGCCATCCTCCTGGCACCCGTGCCAGGACCCAAGAGGGAAAGCTCAGGTTCAATGTGGAAGGAGGTCAAAGTGCCTGGGACCTGCACAGATGTGCCAGCTAGAGCCTGCCTGACCTGCACTGGCTCCTACACCATGCTAGACTCTGTGCTAGGCCTGCCTGCACCATGCGCAGGGGCACTTATGGGACGAGGCTTGGGAGCGGAAGTGGTGGGTGTTCATAACGTTTACACAGTGAGCACCTGCTGCATGCAGGTGCTGGGGATGTGCCAGGGGCCCCCAAGTGTCCTGGGGGTGGCTCCCACATTTGAGAGCCCATGCATGGAATCCTCAGTTCCAGAGGCAGCAGGTGACTGCAGAAGGCCTGAGCATCCCAGAGAAGAACAACAGGAGGCCAGGCTCGCCCAGAAGTCAGGGGCTGAAACCAGTTTTGTTAGCAGTCTACTAGGTTGGGTCAAAAGTAAGATTTTTCTGTGATTCTTTTAGACCTATAAGAGGAGCCAAGTATATCCTACCAAATAAGAGTGCTGACTGAAACTTAATCCAGGCTCCGCTGGGGTTACATGGACGGGAGTCCTTTGTGTCCGTGTACCTCAGTTTTCTCCTCTGTAAAATGGGATAATGGGGGCAGTAATCCTGAAATTCAAGTGAGAAGGAATGGTGCTGATGGAGATGATGGTGCATGTTATGAGAAATATTCAGGGTCTGGCACACACCTTGGGTCATGTAATGCAGTCACAGCCATGGCTGCCACAACACTGATTGGGTAACAAGGAGGAGGGGCTAATTCCCACCACCGTGAGCCAGCAGAAGGCCCTGGGTTACACAAAGGAATGCACTCAGTATGGTCTGTGGCTGTTCTTGCAAGTTCCCTGCAGTAGTCTCCACGTCAGGCCCAGCCAGCAGCAATTAGCAGACCCCGGCTGCCTCACCACTGATGGCAGCACACTGGAGCACCAAGGCAGGAGAATCTCAAGTTCAAAGCCAGCATGGGCAGCTTAGCAACTTAGCAAGACCCTATCTCAAAACAGAATTAAAAAACAATGTACAGGGCATGGAGATGTAACTCAGTATGAAGTACTGAACCCTGGGTTCAATCCCTAGCTTCTGTACAAAGCTTTCGGCTACAGGCTTCCATAATAATGCAGAAAACTATGGTTTTGAGTCATTGTTCCTGGCAGTGAATTCACCCCAACTTTTCCAAATTGTTGGAGTGCTGATTGGAGATGTAAGTGGAAACTGAGGAAAGGAACTGGCTGAGTGCTTGCCATGGGAGGGCCAATAATTTGGGAGCAGTTGCAGATGGCTGTGGCTACCTTCAGTCCCTAGGTTGGGAGCAAGAGCTTAGGGAAACCTTGTGGGCCTCTCCCTTGGTTTAAAGAATTGGGCCCCAAGTGTAACTCATTTGGTTTGGCAAAGGATCCCAGGAATTCTAATGTGAATTATGGGTAGAGGAGGCTAAGGCAGAAGGACCACAAGTTCAGTTCCCACCTGGACAACTGAACAGGACCCTGTCTTGAAATTAAAGAATAAAATGCAATAAAGAGGGCTAGCCAGGGACATAGCTCAGTTGTAGAATGCCACCATGGGTTTGATCCTTGGTAATACAGTCAATCAATCAATCAATCAATCAATCCTTTTAAATATGAGTAGAAGTTACCACTTACACATTCTGTACTTCGGAGTACCACAAGTTGCCCCATCAGTAAAATGAGAGCAACAGTTATTCATATTGACCCACATACATAACACCCATTAAATAAGATGGTCTATTAAAAATCTAAGCACAGTGGCACTGCCCTGTAGCTCACTGTCCCAGCTACTCATGGGACTAAGACAAGAGGCTCATGTGAGCTCAGAAATTCAAAGCTACCTTGGGTAACCTAGGAAGGACCGCATTCCAGAAAAGGGAAAAAATAAAAAAGAAAGCCTCTGCATAGTGCCTGGCCTGAAGAAAGCACTTTTTCCTCATTTCTTTCTAAACCCCCAAGTTTTTCTACTTCTGATATTGTACTTTTTCTCTATCACAACCCTGGGGCCTGTGCATATCACTAGGCTATTCATAGATGAGAAAATTGAGATCCAAAGGAGTGAAACATCTGGTCTGCAGGGACATGGTCCAACCAATACCCAAACATACCTGCTTTTTTACTCTTTGCAGTTTTGTTTTGTTTTTTGGTACTGGGGATCAAACTTGGAACCTTGCACTTGCCAGGCAGGCGCTTATACCACTGAGCTATCCCTCTGGCCCCATTCACCATGCTCATTACTGCGGGACTCAGGCTGCAGGAAGAGCAGAGGACATTGGTACCTGACCCATTCCTAAAACACTCTCATCTTCCCTCTTCCTCCTTTTGGTTTTGGTTTTCTGAGGTACTGCAGATTGAATGCAGAACCTTGTCACTAAACTACATCCCTAGTCCTTTTGATTGTCTATGTTGTTACAAGCTCTCACTAAGTCACTAAGTTGCCCAGGTTGGCCTCAAACTTGGAATTCTCCTGTGCTGGCCTCTCAAAGTACTGTGGTTACTGGTGTGCACCGCTGGACCCAGCTTCCTTCTCTTCCTTTATTAAGCAAAATATTTCTCACCTCTCAAGACACATGAACTAAGCCAGCAAATGCAGAACATGGTGGTCCATGCCAGCACAGGGGGAAGCTGAGGCAGCATTGCAAGTTCAAGCTCAGTCAGGACAATTCTGTGAGACCTTGTCCCAAATTTTTTAAAAATACATTAACAAGACAGGGATATAGTGCTGTGGTAGGACAACCCTTGGTTCAATGCCTGGTACCAAAACTGCCTCAGCAGCACCAACAGTGGGGACCAGACAGTGACAGAAAAGAATGAGCCTGAACATCAGGGGAAGACACCAGCCCGTGTGATGAGCTCACCTTCCTGACAAGGCTGAGCCATACCAATTAAAATGAGATGGGAAAGATTTTTTTTTTAATTTTACTTTCTGAACAATGCCAGGAATGTTAAGGGAGACAGGATGAGGAAGGGGGCACTAGCTTGACACTGCCTGCTGCCAGCAAAAGGGATGTTTCTAAGGGACCAGACCAGGCTGGTAAGATCTGGAGCAACAGGACATGAATTGGGACATGGGTAGGGAATCTGCTGACACCTGGCAGTTAGCACAGTTATTACCCAGAGGCAGAAAGCTGAAAGCCTCAGCCAGACTGAGCTCGGCATGTATGTTTTCCTTAGCCTTTAAACGTCTTTAATTTAAGCAAATATAGTAAACATTTCTGCTAAGACTGCAGGATCAGGAGCTGGATCTCCGCGGGCTGACTGGCGCCTCCACGCTGTGTGGCTGCAGGCATGTTATTTCAGTCTGTGCCTCCGTTCCTCCGCCTGCAAGGTGATGGTGACAATAATGTTGGCCAGGGCCTTGTAGACTTGCTGTTAAAAGTAAAGTAAGCATTGAATATAATGCCTTGCATACTATTGTTCTTCATCTTTTAATAAAATAAGAAAAACACTCAATTTCTTTGATAAGAGGAAACCAAATGCATTACAAGAAGAGAAACCTTCAGCTCAATAATCTTCATGAACCATAGATATAAAAATCCTCAAGAAACAGCAAAGCTAATCAAGCAGGATAATACATAAGCCAGCCTGGGTTTATCTGCCAAGTGCAAAGCTGGTTCAGCATTTGAAAATTACTCTATAATTTGCCATGTTAAGAAACTAAGAAAGAAAATCCAAGCGATCCATCTCAATAGATGCAGAAGAGGTATTTGACAAAAGTCAACATCCATTTATGATATTTTAAAAACTCACTAAGACTATAAATAACTGCTTAGGGCAGGAATGATAGATAGCACAGGCCTATAATTCCAGTACACTGGAACACCAAAGCAGGAGAATCTCAAGTTCAAACCCAGCATGGGCAGCTTAGCAACTTAGCATGACCCTGTCTCAAAATAAAATTAAGAAAACAACATACAAGGGTGTAGAGATGTAACTCAGTATGAAGTACTAAACCCTGGACCTAATCCCTAGAGCCTTGAAAAGGGAGTGGGGAGATCAAAGAAAGAGGGACGAGTCTATCTATCCCCAGTGAACATCACCCATAAACAAACACAACTCCCATCACATTTAATAACAGAAAAACAAATGCTTGCCCCTACCTCTGGGGCAGGGCAGGGCTGCTGCCCTCACGGTTCTTCTTCACATGGTACTGGAAATCCTAGACAGTGGAACTGGGTGATAAAGAGAAAGCCGAAGTACTGGGAAAGGCAAAAGCTCCGTCATTTGTATTCAGATGGAATGGGAACTTCACGGAAAATCACAGGGCCTGCCTGGCAAGCACAAAGACCTGAGTGCAACTTCTGGTACAAATATATATGCCACAAAAACACTCCCTAAAGCTAATAGGTGATTGCATCATGCTTGTAGGACACATCATTAATATTTAAAACTCTGTATCTCTATATACTAGTGACGAAAAAATTGCAATTAAAAATTGCAAAATTAAAAAATATTCCCATGTTCTCTTATGAAACCAAGAGAACTGATCTGAGCCTCAAATTCTCCAAAGGCAACCATTTCATAGAACTGAGAAATAGCTGCTTTTTCCCATTAAACAGATGATGACACTCATATGGTTCAAGAATCTAAAAATAAAGAACAGCACACATTCAGACGTCTCCCTTCGACTCCCTCCCTCTGCCTAGCAGTTGCCCTGTTCACCACCACTGCACAGAGAACCACTGACAATGGTGCCTCTGTTTCTTATATATTCTTCCAGTTATCACCACACTTGCGCAGCTTCAGTAACGATCCCATCAGCTCTACATTGTATAAAATACAATGCATTGAAACCGGCCATGGATTTGAATTGTACCCTTGTTTGCTGTGTGTTCCCTAGTACAACACCTCACCTGTGGGAGCCCCAGGTTTCTCATATGCAACAGAGTAGGTCATCAAGTTGAGCTGCTAAGAAAGGGTACCATGCTGCCGGAGTGAGCCCTGGTCCTCTACTTGCTAGTGATCCTCACTTTCTGAGTGTCAGCTTCTGCAGCCATGAGATAATAACAATACCTATCTCCTAGGATCACTTTGAGGATTAAATGATTTGTGAAAATGCCCAGCACCCTTCCTGGCAGGTGTGCGCTCTCATGCAGAGTAAGAATTCAATATTGTCATTAACCTCTGTGTCCTATATTGTTGCTGTGGCGATTAGAAGTGAAACATGCAAAAGCTTCTCCCTGTCTCTCGCTCATTGCAGGAGCTCAGTAAACAGTAACTTGCATTGTTTTATTGTCTAGTGTGTCCTCGTGTTCAAGCCACATAAATGCCCTGCAGCCACGCAAATGCCCTGCAGGCACACAGATCTTTGCCATACATGCATAGCACCACTCCCAGGGTGTGTGAAGCTCTGTTTCCTGACAAAGTAGAGGAGAATAAGCTTATGGATGAAGCAATCCATGCCATCGTAAGCCTAGGGAATTTGTACTCCTAAGAGAGCTGCCTGGGATTCGGAGAAACTCTAGAGAACATCAGAGCATGGAGTGACCTTCAGCCAATGCTGCCAAATGTGGACAAGGAGCCCAGCAAAGTTGTCCAGGGCTCTGCATCCAAGGTCACAAGCAGAAACCCATGTGCATGTGAACTGTGTAGGCAAAGACTGAAGAGGATGCCAGTCATGCATAGGGCACTGGGAGTGCTGTGGCGGGCATGGAGTAGGGGACAGATGCCTTGAATTCAGGTACCTGGGAGAGGCAGTCAATATATATACTTTTTTGTTTGTTTGTTTTCTTTTCTTTTGTTTGTTTTTTCGCAGAACTGGGGATTGAACTCAGGCCCTTGTATATGCCAGGGAAGCACTTATTCCACTGAGCCATCTCCCCGGGGGGTCAGTCAGTATAAATGACCACAGTCGTCCAGTTTTTCAGAATGCTTCACTTACTCAAAGAACTGTACTTCTCTGCCATTTTCCCAAAAAGTATGTGGCTTTTTGAGCACTCTCATTTTCCCCAAAACTCAAAATTCAGACTTGTACTTCTCACTTTCTCTTACTCTCTCTGTTTCTCTGTGTTTCTTTGTCTCTCTGTGTGTGTCTCCCTCCCTGTCTCTGTTTCTCTGTCTCTTTTTCTATCTCTCTGTCTCTGTCTGTTTGTCCATCCATCCATCTCTCTCTCTCTCTCTCTCTCTCTCTCTCTCTCTCTCTCTGAGAACTGAACTCAGGCTCTATATACTAAGATACCTAACCTACTCTTTTTAAATTTGTTTCGAAACAGCATCTTGCTAAGTAGATAAGGTGCCTACGCTGAGCAGTAAGATCTTCTTACCAGAACCTGCCAGAACTCAGTTACAAGCATGTATAATTATTCTCAACTGTATTTTTCCCTTAATAATTGCTCACACTTACGTAACATTGCTATATGATAAATATTTTTCAGGTGTTTGATGTGTTCAATTCTCAAGGGGATTCTTTGAGGCATGTTTATATTACACCCATTTTTCATATGAGAAATTTGAGGCACTTATGTAAGGTGCACAGCAAGAATATGACATACCCAATGCCCAGCTTTATAATAAAAAGCACCACATGTGCATGCGCAAGCATGCGCATGCACGTGCACACACACACACACACACACACACACACACATGACAGTTGATGACACTCAGACTGGTTGGAGAAGTAAGGGTGGCAACAACAGGGTGGTTAGGCACTGGGGAACTAGAAAGGCCATCATCACCTGGCTTTGGCCAATAATTCCATGTCACCAAATTGTTCCCAAAACTATGGAAATCTAAATTTTTATGTAAATGTCCAGGATTTTCTCTTTAAAATAAAAAAGTTATGGGCTGAAATAAAAAGCAATCTACATTGCAAAAAAATAATAAAATGAGGTCTAGAGAGATAGCTCAGTGGACTAAGCACCTGCTTAGGCAAGCACAGAGACTGGGTTTGGTCCCCAGTACCACATGCTTCACCAGCCACGCCCCTGGCACAAGCCAACCACCAAGTCCCAGAGAGTGGTGGCCCGTGCCTCTAATCCCAGCACTGCAAGGCTGAAAGCAGGAGGATCACTACAAGTGTGAGCTATGCAGTGAAACCCTGAACAAAAAACAAATAAAATAAAATGAAAAAATGTCCAAGATATCAATGTTGGCAATTCATTGAAAAATGCTTTTTAAAACTCCATGTCTTAACACTTCACGAGCGATCCCAACACGTGTAGGCTGGATACTGCCCGCCAGGCTGCCCACTCAGAAGCTGCCCACAGGGAAAGGAAGAGGCAACAAGAACCACCAATGGGGTCATAGGAGAACAAAACAAAGATCCTGAAAGGGAGAGCAAAGAGCAATTAGGACGATGATCCAGAGGTGTATGGCTCACCCATGGGAAGCACACCAACTCCATGAATCGGGGGTCTGGCATAAACTGGAAGAAAAAGCTCCAAGATATTCTGCTAACTGCATGTTGGTAAAGTCTTAGAATCCAAGTCTACCATTCTTGGAATGGCAGTAATCCTCAGAAGCTGCCAGCACGGTAGATTAGGATGTGGGCTCAGGCATCTCCAACCTGAATTCAAATGCCAGCCTCATGGCTTCCTGTTGCTAGGCTCTTGGAAGTGCTATATTCTCTGTGAACTTCAGTGTTCCTGTGTGTAGGTTGGGTATGATAATGTCCTTTTCACAGAGTTTGTGTTGTGGGTGCATAGCTATCATTCTGGGCTAGACCAGGGCGGAGTGTCTCGCTGTCACGGCTGCTGATGGGTTTTGTCTTGTTCTGTTTCTTATTTTGTTTTTTCTTTTTCTTTTTGGGGGGTACATGGGCTCAAAATCAGGACCTTGCACTTACCAGGCAGGCACTTATGCCACTGAGCCATCTCCCCATTATTATTATTTTTTTTTTTTTAGCGAATGAAAGTACTCTATTTCACAAAATGAAGAACCTAAAACCCTTGCCAAATTTTCAGGGCTACAAATGGCAGTGTCATTACCAGAATTTAGCTTTCACAGCTCTCCCTTTGTTTGCTGTTCAAAAGATTGTGCTGCTAGTGTTCTTTTAAGAGGAAGCAGAGAGAGAGAGGTGTAAAGCTGAAGCGGACTGGGGCACTCTGAGCCCAGAGCCATCACTTAGGTTTTCTGGCTGGGTGTATGGGTCTCTGCAATGGGTTCAGGTGGGACAGAACTGGAAAGTGAGTGCCTTTCCAATTTTCTTCCTCCTTGGATTCCCTCAGAAGGAAGGTCTCGGCTTAGGGCACAGCGTGTCTTTAACACCTTTTCAGTACGTGCTGAATCTTTTATTTTAATAGACAGAGAGCAGGCTGTGGCTCAGCATCTCAGCTGGCAACAGTTTTTAACTGGAATTTAATGTCATTCTTGTATTGGGCCTGTAATTATTTTTAAGGTTTTCTCCGATTTCCAGCAAGGAGGTGGTCTGCTGTCTGAGGCTCTGTGTACCTGACATAGAAACCAGTAGCTACATGTACCTCTTAAGCATTTACCATTTGAGTAGTGCAACTGAGGGACAGATTTTTAAATTTCATTTCACTTCAACAAATTTACCAATAAAATCTGGCACTTGATTCAGTTATTAGAAAATAACTACGTCAATGGAACAACTTGAGAATGTGAATCTATTGTTTTGAGTGTACATTTTATAACATCAAAATAGAGGTCAGTGCAGATTCCATACAGTGGTGCTCTGAAAGTGTGAAATACACACCGGGTTCTAGAGACTAAGCACGGAATAAAAAACCCTATGAAATACCTCAATAATTTATATTGGTTGCATTTTGGATTGTGTAGTTAAGTAAAAATATAGTGTTAAAATTAGTTTCTGTCTCTCTTTTTAAACTTCACATGTGCCTCATTCTATTTATATCAGATAGCACTAATATATAAAGTACAAACTGCAGAAAGAAAGATAGCTTTCAAACAAAATGCAAAGTAAGTAACAATACAGGTGCAACAAATTTCTGAACGCAGCAAGAGCTATAAAATTGGTGGGGATCTTAGTCAGTTTGGGCTGCTATTAGGAAGTTCAGCCAGCTGGGTTGCTCACTAAAAGCAGAAATTCACTTCTCACAATCAGAGTATCAGCAAGGTCAGGCGCTCTATCTCTGCCAACTATGAGGGATTTTTATTGCTGTTTTTGTTTTGTTTTATATTTTAGTATATGTTTGCATTGCATAATGATTATACTCATTACAGAGAATTTAGTATATTTCCATAACACATCTCAATTCTTTATTTCTTTTTATTTTTCATTCTCTAAAGAAAATACAAAATAGTGAAAAAAAGAAAAGGAAAAAAAGAGAGAGAAAAAAAAGAAAACATTGGAAATGATACAGAATTTCACCAAACAAAACAATAGGAATTTGACAATGTTTTGTGTATTGCATAATGTTGTTTTCAAATTAGTTGTTCAGATTACCAGATATAAGCATAAAAACTTGGTTTAAAAAAAGTTATAAGAAATTTAAACGATCAAGAAAAAAAATTAGGGGCTGGAGAGATGGCTCAGTAGAATACGTGCTTGCTTAGAAAGTGCGAGGGCCTGAGCTCAATCCCCAATTTTACCAAAAAAGAAAAACAATTAAGCTCAATTCCTTCTTCATCCCCGCTCCCCCCTCCCTGCCCCTTCTTCCCTCTCTTGCGGTTGTTCCTATTTGTAAAAGACCTCCTTGCTTCCTATTATCTACCTTTTATTTGGCTCTATTTATCTTTCATGCTTCCTGTGTAACAGAGACCGTGTGCCATTTATGCCTGTGTATTCAATCTATTCCCCTTAACGTCATGGTCTCAAGGTGCATCCATTTGGCCACAGACAGCAGGTAACATCCCCCTCATTGAGTCTCAGCTTGCTCATCTGGGAGTAAGGGTAACAGTATCAGTTTTATTAGATAAATGTACAGCTCAGAGCCCCTTTCCCACTGGAGGGAGGAAAGCATAGAATACAAAGATGTCCTGGTTCCTCCCCAAGGAGACAGGTGGCAAGCGGGTAAACAGAGGCATAAATGAAGCCACTGTAGGCACTGATATGTGCTTTGGAGATTGTCTCGGTCATTCTCCTGCAGCACACGCCCAGCACCCAGGACTTAGTGGAGAAGAGTGGTTTAGCACTCATCATTTCAGTCCATGGTCAGCAGGCTCCAAGGCAGGAACAGGACAGCACAGAGGCCTGGCAGGGGACAGTGTGTTCAACCCCTTGCAGCCAGTAAGCAGAGAGAAGAGAGGAGCAGGAGAGAGAAAACCCTTTCAACTGTGTCCCCGGTGTCCACTTTCAACCCCACCTCCACCTCCTAACAGCACATCCAGCCACTGGGCTCCTCGGTTGAGAATCTGCTGAGGAGTCCAGTGTTCCACGAGCTAACTGCCTTCTACACACGTGAGGCTTTGAGAAGACATTGAAATCTAAGCCATAACAGAGATCAGGAGGGGTATCAGAGAGCCACCTCCAAAAGGTGGTCCAAAGAGGTTAGACTTGAGCAAGACCTCAGTGACAAAAGGAACAGCCTGGGAGAACACAGGGGGAAGAGCACACCAGGCCAAGGGGGCACCTGGGATAAATGACCAGAGTGGGGGTCAGCTTGGCCAGAGGCCCGTGATGCCAGGGTGTGCTAAGCAAGGACAAGGGATGAGGACAATACATGGTCATGGGATGGATTGCATGAGTCTTCAGGTCCACAGCAAGCCATGTGGACTTTATTCTAAGTGTTACTAGAGGACACAGGGACCTTTGAAGCAGGTGGCATGATCTAATATACCTTTTGAAACTCTCTGGCTGACATAGAAAAAGTCAATGGATAGTGCATGCTGTTACGTACCTTTCTCACAGCCAAAGAGAGAAGAGATTGGTGCAGTAGCGTGGGCCTCAAAGGCACTGGAGAAAGAGATAGAACCAACAGCGGGGTGCCTGGTACACAGCACAAGTGGTTGTCAGGGTCATAATTCCAATCAACTTCTCTCATCCTACTCTGGCCCCATCCACCATTGCCCACAGTCTCAAGTAAAAGTGACAGCCAAGAGAAATGAGAAATCTCAAGATACCCTTGAACATCAAGGACATCTGTGTCTCTTGGGGCCATTGAAAGTCACCATAGCATGACAGAGAGCTAGGACCTCAGCTGTGACAGTGGGAAGGTCCTCTGTACGACCCAACTGTGCCTCATAAGATCCTACACAGAAAGGACACAAGGGCCTGGGCTGGGCTGCCATATGACAGAACGATACAGAACCAGAGAGGTCACCTGAAGTACTGTCATTTGACATGTGAATGGGACTGAGTTCTGGACAGTGCAGCAAAGGGACATTTTCATTATACTTCCATTCAGTTCTAATAATAGTCAAGCAAGAGAAGGAGTAATGCCCCCAAAACAGAGGCAGAGATTCCAGGGACATCGTTAAATGAGCAGAGGCAGCTCATGGAGGGGGAAACAAAGTCCAGCTGCTTCCTGACTCTTCTCATAATAGACATCTGGCCAGAAGAGACTACATCTAGGAAATAAGACCTTTCATCATTACTCCTGGAACTAAATATTCCCTCCAGAATGTTGGTTAAATACATGTTGGTTAACACTCTTCTAGACTATCTGTCTCGTTTATTTTTCTCTTATTGCTGGGACAAAATACCCAATGCACAGAATTAAGGAAATAAAGGTTTATTTAGCTGACAGTCAGTGGGAGTTTCAGTCCATACTCAGCTGGCTCCAAGGCAGAGGGGCACATAAAAGAGAGCAGTAATTCTTGATGGTGGAAAACAGCAAAGAGCAAAGGAAGTAGCTGTTGTGGCAGCTAGAAAGCCTTCTCCCCTCCCTTATACTGTACTCAAGCTGTCCACCCCAGAGAGATGTAGTATTCACACCCATAATCCCAACACTGGGTCATGAATTAATCACAAACTCTAGAAGAAGCCCCAACGACTGTACGAGGCTTTGGGAAGGTCAAACCATAACACTACCACTGCTTTCCTTCCTCAAGTTTGAATTAGGGATCCTGGCTGAACCACACCTTCCTGAGAAGACACTTTTCAGAACACATGCATGTAATTCCAGCATTCTAGAAAGCTGAGGCAGGAGGATCACAAGTTCAAGTCCAACCTGGGCAACTGAACAACTTAGCAACTTACTAAGACCCTGTCTCAAAAAATAAAAAAACAGGGCTGGAGATGCAGCAATGGGTGTAAGGCCAGGGTTCAATTTCTAATACTGAAAAAACAAAACAGTAAGTTCCCTTCAGTAGCATTCAAAGGCAAGTACATAAAGATCCACATTTATCAGAACTTTTAAGAAACACTGAGGTCTGAAAAACTAGGTTCTCTCCAGATGTCACCAAGAGCCTACAGCCAAGTAACCATAGCTTCCCTCAGGCCGGGATTTTGCTATATAATTCAGCATGGTCCTGCCTCTTTCTACTGCCTCCCCAAGACACATATTTGTCTTATTCCTGTCTATCATCTCTCTCATTTATGTTCGCTGCCTTGCCCTATTGGAATTTAAGGTTGCTGTTTTGGTGCTGGCCTTGAATTTCACTATATACACACAAACTGTCACCTCTTTGACTCCAGTAACCTCTAAGGGGGCCTTGGCATGTGGGAAAGGGCTTGATAAGTCATTTGATGGATGAGTGAGTGAATGGGTGAATAGATGGATGGGTTCATGGACAGGTGGATAGATGGATGGAGAGATAAATGGATGATGGATGGCTAAGTAGATGGGCAGATTGATGGATCGCTAGGGGCTTGGATGGATACGTGGATCACACGTACATAAGCAAATGGGTTACTGCCTGCCTTCCTGATCTCAGAAATACAGTCTCGATGCTAAATGAAACTGGATGCAACTTGATCGCAACTGTCTCCTAATTCATCATCAACATCAACATCATTTATCGAGCATTTGCCATGAGCCAACCATTAGGCCAAAGACCAAATGCATTGCTCTATATGGCCTCACTTAATCCTCACAACATCACACATGAAGCTGTTACTTCTGTCATGCCCAAGTGGCAGATGAGGAAACTGAGGTTGTGAGGAGGAAGGTGGCCGGCCCAAGGTTGTCAGTTATTGAGCAGCAGAGATGAGCTGCAACAGGCCTACACAATCTGTGTTTGCCACCAGGTCTGCCACAGACATTGGTATTCAAGGCACAGGAAAAGACAAATGCAGTGTCTGCCAACCTCTGTCTTGGTTCACCCTCCCAGCCTGGTCTTCACGGGTGCTTTAAGGAACTCTGTCTTCCTTCTTGATTGAGGACTCTCCCAGTGTCCCCTTTGCCCTCTCTCCAAGCAGATGGTTTAATTACTTGAAATTATTTTTAAGCAAGGACAGAAAGGTGAATTCCCTCTCCACCCCATACCTAACTCACAAAATGGAAATTGAGTTGCCTCTTTTTTTTTTCTAAAGCAGAATTTTGTGATGTAACAATTACCCCTTTTAAAAAACTGCACTCTTGTATATCTTTTTAAACTTTCCTTTTTCAGTCATAAAGGGGATTCAATGTCAATCAAATACTCAGAACTGTGAAGTGAACTCATGGAGTGACTATTGACCACTGAATATATCCTGGCCTCTATCCCTAACTCTTACAGAGGCATCAATAGTGAGGCGTTAATATTAATATAGTGCTGGTCAATATGCAAAGTGAATTAACATTTTTAAAAAGTTCATCCATTATGAAACCAAAATTCTGAGGAGTTAAATAGCTTTATGAAACTACTAATAGAAAGCAGGGCTGAAAACTGAGCTATCTGCTTAGTGCTCAAGCCTAGGGCCCATTATTCCATGACGTATCCAAAGCTGTCAAAAGCAGCATTGACTCCCATCCTGGAGCCTCCTTTTAAGTATTGCCAGGTCTTTCCATTGTACATCTTTTGTGAATTGTGTGCTAGCCATGAAAAAAGATAAATTTGAATCCCTGCCCTCAAGGAAGGCACAGTATAAATGGAGAGATGAAGAAGCAACAACATCAGTCTGAAGATCACTGTGTAGTGCACTAGAAGGAAGTTCAACACAGTAGGGGACAAACAGAAAGGACATTAACTACAATTTGGGGCTGGGGACAGTGCAGGAGATAAGGTACAGTTCTCAGGGCAAACTTTTTGCCCTTACTGTCTGAAACTCACAGTCCTCCTTTCTGAGACTGTATTGGTCAACTTTCCTGTTGCCAGGACACTCACATCTAAGAGAGAGAGAGAGATGTTTAATTTGGCTCATGGTCAGGGGATGCCGTCCATGGCAAAAATATGGATATGCTGGGAAGACCTAGAGGAGCAAAGTTGCTTAGTTCTTGATGGCTAGTAAGCAGCATGGCTAGAGTTGGGGATCTTATATAGGACTCAAGGCCATGCCTCCAGGACTCACTCAGAGGTGTGCTTTACTAATCCTTTGGGGGCTCCCAATCCAGTCAAGTTGACACAATCAAGCATAACTGTGACATAGACCCACTGTGATCAGTGTGGCCTGATCATATTTTTTTTTTCACCAGACATGTGCACTGAGTACCTTCTTCACAGCACAGCCATCAATAAGAACTGGAAAAAAGATGACTTGATTTACCCATGCTTTCCCAGACGTGCTCTGTGGCTCTGAAGCCTCAATGGTAGAAAATAAAGTAACAAGCATTTATCACTGTTATAACCAATAGTGAGTGCTTACTGCATATTGGCTGTCAAATTGTTTTTAAGTACTCTACATGAGTTTCTTCCAAATCTGTGAAAGTAGATATTATTACCCCATTCTACAGATAAGAAAATCAAAGCAAAAGACAGTTGTAAATAACTCAAGGTCATATAATTAGCATTATGACAAAGCCAAACTTCCAGGCCAGGGAAATAGCTCAGTAGAATAAGCGCTTGCCAGGCAAGTGCAAGAGTCTGAGTTCAATCCCTGGTTCTGAAAAACAAACAAACAAAAAACACAACCAAGCTGCCAATCCACACACTGGGACTTAGAGTCTAGGTTTCCATCTGCAGGTTCAGGCAGGGCAGCTCTTTCATTCCAAGGTGAATTAAGTGGGTGTGTCATTAAAGCTATCCTCTCTTTCTTCTAAAATGCAGATAGATGTGAGATTGAGGCCCTCACCTTGAAGGGATGGCACTGCAAAGGCTGTTCTTGTTGAAGATCTAGGAACATCTCCAGCACCCAGGGAGAAAAGTTTCCTCAGAGGGGGTCAAGTGGATATTGAGGGTGGCATCTGATTCTTGCATTGGGCAGATGTGGCTGGAGACTTATTTTCATACCAGCCAAAGTCAGGAACTAACAGAACCATTGTGAGTGACTTCGTGAAGTTGGGAACATAAGCCAACCTTTGTGAGGACCCACGAGACAAGTATATCCCAAAGCTGGAAAGAAGATCATATGGCCACCTGTTTCCAGAATAGCCTTATTCTGCTATGGGCACTTGGGATAGTGAATATGAAATCTTTTTGTATCCATTTTTAACCAGCAATGGCTGATATATTGACCTTTAATCCCTTGATGGATCCTTTGCTGTCTCTAATAACCTTTCAGATAGTTCTCTTGAAATTTTAGGCATACAATGTCATCTGCAAAAAAGTAATAACAGTGTAGTTTCTCAAATAGTCACACCTTTTTTTTTCCATTTTCTACCTTATGGCTCTGGCTAATCTGTGAGCTTGGGTTTTTTATCAGTAACATTAGTATTTGTTATTAGTTAAATTAAATTAATTTCACCAACAGCACTTTATTAGAATGGGGGAAATGGATTAAATTTTTGATCAAACACAAACAGAACAGCTTTGAAAGTGGAGCAGACAAGGCAGAGCCGAGATGTCCCTGCAGGAACTCAGGTGTGACATAATGACATCTAGACTTGGATTTGGCATTCAACAAATATTCACTAGGGACTAAGAATATGGATGTAAACAAGCCGGACATAGACATGTTTTCCCAAGGTTCCCAGCATCAGGACAACCAAGGAAAGAGATAAGACAGAGTACACCTAAGAGATATTTTGCTACAGAATTAGCTGGATGTGGTCTTACAAGCAGACAACTAAATGCTGTATTACTCTAAGCTTCAAAACCTGGTTGCATAATCGATAATAACCAGGAAACTGGCTGAATTTTTATTAGCTTCTGAAATCTATTATAATCTCTTTATCTGAAAAAAGAGATGAGAGCAATGAAATTAGAGTTCTTCATGTATGAATGCTTTTAAGAATATGGATTAAAGAGAAATTAGCAGATACTTTAATTTTCAGCTATCTTGTCCTCCATGCCAATCAGGCTACCTCTTTCTGAAATATCTCGCGATAATTAACATCTGCCTAACACTCTTGCAGTCTGCGAAGCTGCTTCCTGGGCACTATCTCCCACAGTCCCCACAACAACCTTGGGAGTTTGTAAAGCAATTTCACTGAGGTTATCGCACCAGGTTCTTGAATTCTCATTGCTCATTTCCCTGCGGCCCACATGCCAGCCAAGCCTGTCACTTCAGACTTCTGCAGACGCAGCATGCCTTCACACTTCTGCCATTTTGCACTTGTGTCTCCTTTTTCCAAGAAACCAACCCATCGCCACTTGTTCTACCAAGGACACCTGTCTATGCCAAGTAACCAAGGACAAGAAGTCCTGGAAAGAAAGGCCTGGGCATCCTAGAGTAGAAAACACCAGTGATGGGGTCCACATCAGCAGAGACCAGGCTTCCTGTGGGCAAAAGTCCTGTCCTGCAGCCAATTTAAGTATTAGTGCTAGCAATACCCCCAACAGATTTCACCCTTGTCAAAAAACTTAAACACCTGGTACATTGCAATTGAATGGAGTTGAATTCAATTCCTGACTCTGAAACTTACTAGCTACATGACCTTGGGCCAATCTCCAAACTTAATCCTCTATCTACTCCTCTCCAAAAAAGGCCTAATAATTCACACATTAAACATGAAGAAAGTGATATTATTACTTATAAAGTGCTTATTGTTGTTTTTAGTTTATAAAAATTACTACATAGATGCTGTCATTAGGATTAAGACTACCTCCTTCATAGCAGAAAAGGATGTAGGCTGATGTATCATTACCAACCTTATTACTGCTATTCCTAGTATTATTTGCATTTTCACTTATTTGTGTCAGGGTAGCTTTTCTTTCAGACTTTTCCTGTCTCATCTCAGAACATTTTTTTTTTTTCTCAGAAATAGAAAAAGAAAGGCATCTGGTTTGTCGCAGTTGCTGTTTCATAGGCAGGGCTGTAGACATGCTGGGGGACATCAATCTAGCACTCCTCATGGTTAAACAAGCTGGTTCATGGGGGACAGAAAAGAGGCAGCCAGAAAGAGCGGACAGAGAAGGTTAAGAGGAAGAAGCAACTGCATGGTCGAAGGCCCAGAGGCTGGTGTGAAGCGGATTATTTGGGGAGCTTCAGTTGCAGTAGTTTCTACTGATCTAGGTAGGAGATACAGAAGTGGGGAGTTAAACACCATGGAGGCCTGAGCAGAGACAGAAATCCTAGTAGTGTCTACTTTGCCTTAGACTCTTTTATGCTCCTGATGTGCATTCACTTGTTTAGTTCCCACTCCACTCTCAGGAAGTGACTCCTGTCTTCTTCAGTCTCATCTTACAGGTGAGGAAGAGACACAGACACCAGTTACTAGCCAAAGGCCACTGATGTGGTCTGTTTTGTGTTGCTGTAACAAAATACCTAAGGCTGGAAGATGTGTGAGGAAAAGAGGTTTATTGGGCTCATTGTCTTGGTAGCTGAAAAATCCAAAGAGCATGGTGCCAGCATCTGACAAGGGGCTCCTGACTATGCCACGACACAACTGAAGAGAAGGTACACTTAGTAGGAAAAGAAACCAAGAGAGAATAAGAGACAGGGAAGGGACAAAGCCTGTTCTTTTGTAATAACCTACTCTAGAGAGAACTAACAGATGGGCTGGCCTTGATCTTGTCCCAAGAGTGGTGGGGACCTAATCACTTTGCTTCAGGCTCTGCCTCTTTGTCTCTTAAAGATCACACAATATCATTACAATTGCACCAGGGATCAGACCCCCAGTGCAGAGATCTAAGGAAATCAACCACATCCAAAGCATAGCAATCTCACAAAAATGGTAAATAAGATCCAAACCCAGCACCCAACTCAATCACTGAGCCAGGCAGGCCTTATTGTTTTCCTCTGTGACATTTGGGGCTGTGTCTAGGGCCAAAAAAGAGGCCAGTCTCTCCGAAGATATGAGGAATCTCAAATCAGCTGGGGCAGATTCAAAGTCACTTCCTTTCTGTCACTTCCTGGGGTACAGAGGTGGAGTTGCAGAAGCTCCCAGATGTAAAACCATTTCCATATAATTATGCTTCCTTGACCTACATGTCATTCAGCTGTGTACTTGGACTGGAGGCACAAAAAAACAATTTCTCCAACCACAGAAAATTGCTTCCCAAGGCCCCAGGTAATTAGACATTGTCCTGTGGGCATGGCCTGTCCCTCATCCACCAAGCACAGATGCTGCCACTTTAGCCCTGTGTCTGAGACAGAACATCCACAGGAGGGTGGCCTTGCAGGATGCGCATGTAGCAGGGAATTTTCTAATATTCTTGAATATCCAGGTCTGGTGGATCCTTCCCTCCACTAAACCAAGAGAAGGAGGGAGGCACATACAATGTGGGAAGGCATTACCTCTCAGCATTCCTGTCGTCTTGGCAAATTCCATGGATGAGGAAGCTATAATACCCATCCATGTTTGCAAATTACAGGGAAAGATGAAGAAGGCTGTGTTCTTAATCCTCCACCTCATCTTCCTTTGGAGATGTCTGCAGTTTAGTACAAATGATAAGCTTTCTATTTAGCAAAGCTCTTTAACGCTTAAGGTCTTTCCATGACTCCCATGGGCTCAAGACAAATCTACCTCCAACATGGCTGCAAAGCCACTGTGACCCAGAGCTGTCACTTCTCTACCCATTCTCCACTGGGTCCCTCCCAGTTCTGTCTCCCAGCAGAGGTGGACAGTGACCTAAGTGGTTAAATAACCACTTGGGCTCGGCATGGCTTTCCTTTCTGGTTCTCAAAAGAACCTTAAATCTTAGATTAGACATGAGATATCCAACATATAAATATGGTCACTACCTTAAAAACCTTGCAGACACACCTGCCACCCAGAATGTTCCCCAAAAATGCCAGTTTGTGACTCTTCTTGCACCCTCTCTCTTAACTTCAGGCCTTGGCACATTCTATTGGCTGCTTCTGCACCACATCAGGGGCTCCTTCCTACTCCTCAACTGTTGCCTCCTCCAAGAAGGCTTCCTGATCCTCTGTTTAGATAGGTCCCCTTGTCTTAGCAGCTCCTAAAGCATACTGCCTCTTGTCTTTGGGGAACATTTCTCTGAATATCTTCAGGCCTTTCTGCCAGCGTACAAGCTACAAAGGGGCATAAGCTATTCTTCTGGTCATTATGCCACTTGCAGCCTGCAGCAAGGTGCCTTGATGCAGTAAACAGCAGATACCTATAAAGGAAGGCAGAGGAGGAGGCCAGCTGCCCTGAGCACTGTTGGTGTAAAGGCACAACCTCCTTCTCCAGAGACTCTTGGGCTAGACTGTTAAGCAGCCAAAATAACACCCATTCAGTACTGCCTGTATGCCAGGTATTCTTCTAAGCACTTTATTTGTGTTCACTTATTTCCCACAAGAACCATAAGAGCAAATACTGTTAGTTCCATCTTATAGATGAAGAATACTTAAACACAGAGTGTTTCTTAAAGAAACTTCACCAGGATCTCCAAGCTAGGACCTGCAAATTTGGGATTCTGGCTTCAGAACCAATGCTCTCAAACTCTCCACTTTTCACTAAGCAAAGATTCACTGCTCTAAGAGGGGACCTATCTACTGCATTGAAAAGGAAACTAGGGCCAGTGAGATAGTTCAGGGGTCTAAAGCGCCTGCTTAGCAAGCTTAGACAAAAATTCAAGGACCACAGTCTGATCCTGATCCCTAGCACCACATGCCACACCAGCCCCTCCCTCAGAGAGGGCTGAGCTGGCCATATACAAACAGGGGGGAAAAAAGAAAGAAAAGGAAAAGGAAACTAATTCTGAGTGCTCACTGCATGCCAAGTTTGGTACTAATTTTTTGCACATGTTAAGTTACTCACTTTATTTAGCAAGCCCTGTGGGAAGATATTATTTCCTATTGCACAGATGAGGAAACTGAATTAAGTATCATGCCCAATAAAGTAAATGGGGAATTTGGATGCAGATCTGCCAGCCACCATAGTAGGTAATAAGAAATATTTTCAGTCAGCCATGTAGAGACATGGGGTTTAGATAGAAGGAAACAGAAAGAAGTGAAGTTAGTCATTATTCACATATTGGAAGGCCATGAAAGTGACAGCAAGCAGGTGAATGCTCCTCAGAAAGCCTTGAACAATCCACCTACCCATGGCTCATCCATTTACTCATCCATCCATCCATCTGTCTATCCATCTATCTGTCCATCCATCCATCCATCCATCCACCCACCTACCCATGGTTCATCCATTTACTCATCCATCCATCCATCCATCCACCCGTCCACCCATCCATCGTCCATCCATCCATCTGCCCATCTGTCTGTCTGTCTGTCCATCTGTCCATCCGTCCATCCATCCATACACCTACCCACCATGCTTCAGATTCACAAATGCTGGTAAACTGTGTATTTCTTGATAACCCTGTGACACAGGCCCCTCAGGTTCAGGAAAGAAGATACAGTCCTTTCCTTTCAGGGGCACCCAATGAATGATGACAAAAACCTGGAGGAGATAATTATAAAAACAGTATGTACACTACTCTTGCTAATATATACTTCTTCATTCTGCACATAAAGCTCAGGGAAGCCTTTAGAAATAGTCCTCAAGGCAAAGGACTGGAGGTGGGAAGGCACTGCAGACACAAGACTTGCCTGTGTGCTGCTCCAGAGGTGAGAAAGAGCGCTGTGCCACCCAGATACGAAGCGTGGAGTGGCTGGGGGAGGGAGCTTCTTGGCCACGCAAGAACTTCGCATTTTGGCCTATAAGGCAGAGGTCTGAAACAAATTGACCATGGGCCACATTGCCTAAGTGTGTGTCTGTGTGTGTGTGTGTGTGTGTGTGTGTGTGTGTGTGTGCGTGTGTAAATATTGGAAGACATGCAACCAAACTGTGACTGGCCTCTGGAAATAGGGCACAAACTATGTTGTTTCCTAAGCCCCTATGTTTCCTCATGTCCACCATATTCATTTGTGTGACTTGCCTGGTTCCTGTTGCCCTTTGAGCTTGCATGGAGCCATGGGAGGGGTCAGGGAGTTGCTGCTTTAGATGCTTCATTTGTATGTGCTCCACACCTGCAGCCCAAGGAATGGGTCTCTGTGCTTCTGGGGCCTGACCCACACTCTGGTATATAGTTGGGCAACACCAAATCGATGTTAAATTAAATTGGATTTACATGGAAAATTATGGTGCAAAACCTCTTCTCAGAAGCTGAGTCTCAGGAAAAATCTCCCACACGTTGCACACCAAATTATTTTGCAATTATCCTTGATGACAGCACCCAATTTATTTTCTCCAGTATCCTCTTGATCATCTTCTGGTCAGTTCAAAAATGTCAATCAGCGTCTGTGCATGTCTACAATGGTGTGTTAATTCTATATTCTTATTCATTCAACAACTACTTATGGAACATATCCTGAATCCCAGAAATATACAAGAAGCAGATGATATATTAATAATTATTAGGAAAATTGAGATATTCTTCTTTGTGCCTTTTTACCTACCTAGTAAGAATAATGGTAAATGCATATTGCAAGCATACTGAGAACTGTCCTTAAAGTAATTCACTTAATCATTACAAAAGCCTATGATAGATGCCACATCATCCTCCTTTCCACAGATGACCAAACCAAGACACAGGGAGGTTACCTAAGTTGCCCAGTGTCACACAGCTAGAGAGCAGCACTAGCGGTTTCAACCACTAGCAATCCAGCTCTAGCACCTGGGTTATGCCACTGGCCTTCCTGGAGTTGGCTTCTGGGTGATCAACATGGGGTTGCGACCATGGAGAATCTGCACCAGTAGAATCCTGGGTGTGCAGATCCTAACAATGCAGTCTTGAACCTCAGTACACTTGTTCTGGTTTAGCTTTTTTCCTGGTGTCACGTTTCTGCTTTTTCCTCTTTGAAGTTTCACACATGGTTGCAGACCTAATACTAGAAATCTAATGGGGACAACAAGTCAAGCACTGTTGGCCACAGTTTATCAGTTAGCCTCCTAGGAAGTAGTCTTAGAGATCAATGTCCCTAAAGCTAGAAACGCAGCTTGAGTCATAGGCAAAGGATTGTAGTTGTAATTCCTTTCCTAGATTCCCACTTCTTGCCCTTTGCTCATGCCATGGCTAGACATCTGAAAAGGCTTTCACAGCCTTTCCCTTTTGACTCCCTAAAGCTTTCCTGCCACCATGGACCCAGGGCACACCTGCATTTCCTGGGTCACCCTTGCTGCATGGCCACATGGTGTCTCTCCCTTTCTGCCCCTTTCTTAGGGGCAGGAGTTACCACCCCTTCTCCAGCAGCCTCAGGAATGTGAATGTACCATACTCAGTCAGCACTTGCTACTCCAAGGGAAGAAGCAAGCCCAGATCAAGTGTGACTTGCCTTGGGCTGCACAGCTCCTCTGTAGGTGATAGTGAAGAATTCTACCAGGTCAGAGTAGAATGGATGATTCATGTGGACAGGAAGCACTTTACGTTTGCACATCACTGCATCCCTGTTGCTGGTATTGTGCCTGTTGTGTGGTCAGTGGCTCAGGAAACATTTATTGAACAGATGAGTGAATGCAAACCTCTTTTAATTCTTCCTTTGTCCTTGCCCGCATGGAAGAACAAGGCAGGGTCACAGAAAATGATGGCTTTCTGTTGGCTGCATTTTGTATGCACAATTGATAAGCTATTTGCCCGCAGCTAAAAATACCAACCCCTGGCGGCCATTGGATAGATAGCGCTTAGTGCAAGATGTTTAATCAAACAGTGACAACCCAAGCAGAGCCACAATTAGCCTCTGATGCCCCAGTGAACTCCAGATGAAGTGCCCGGAAGCTTCTGACTTCCTGTTGGTCCCCTGCATCAGGTGACCATCATCCAGCATCCACAAACACCAAGAACAAATGAGCATCCTCTGCCCTGGGCAGTCACCAGCGGGAAGTCAGCGGATGGGCAGTTGGATGGAGAGCAAGCCCACAGGATGAATGCAATGGCAATTAGGCAGCAGGGAGCACCATCTGATACTGCAAGGGATGAAGGAAAGGGTCTCAGTCATAAGCCCTGGGTTTCAACAGAGCAGTTAGATTCTCTTCTGTTTCTTCATTCCCAGCTCCTATTTCCAAAGGTTCTCAAAGACCAAAGCCTCCTCTAAAAGGAATTCTCCCACCTTCCTTCATGCTACATATGAGCCTTAGAAGGGAAAGAAGGACAGTCTGGACCATTTCTATTCTCCTGAGCTACTCATAAAAATAGCTGAAGAAGCAGAAGCCGGCCAAATAGCTCAGCGGATTAAAGTACCTGTAAGCAGGTGCAGGGGCTGTGGGCTCAATCCCCAGGTTTGCTGTGCTGGCTCCATCCCCAGGCTGCACTGAGACAACTATGAGTCCGATCTAGTGGTAGAGCCTTTCCTAACATACAAAAGAAAAAAAAAACCATGATCCCCCATGATCACAGGTTCCCTGGGAGCAACTAGCACTGTAAGAGAGGACCATACTGTGTGCTGCTAACTCAAGGAAAGATCCAAACTCAGACTCTATGGAATTCATAGCATGTAATTCTGGAAAATAGCAATTCAAACCATTTTGCTTTTATTTTGAAGTCCTGGGGATAGAACCGAGGGCCTTCAAACTGGGTTATATCCCCAGCCCTTTCCTTTTTATTTGGAGACAGAATCTCCATAAATCTCTAAATTTGTGCTCCAATTTGTGATCTTCCTGTCTCCGCCCCCTAGTGTTGGAATTATGGCTGTGTGCCACCATGCCTCACGTGCACTGAGTATTATACCATTAGATAATAAATCATGTTACAGGCATGAATCATGAAGGAGGGATATCGAGCTCGACACATAATAAGCCTTGATAATTGTCATCTACTCTGAGAAAATGCTAGACCTTTCCCTTTCATGCCTCTCAATCTTGGCCCCAGCTGTCACATTCCCTGCAAAGACTACCCTTGCCTTGTCTGTCTATTAAACTGCGACTTCACCTTCCTCAAGTAAGAACTATGGTGCCACTGTGATATTTAACCCTTACTAAGTAACTGATTTATTTTACTGATTTGGAAACTGAAGTTATCAGAAGTTATCCAAGAGCATACAAACGCCCGCATCAAAGTCAATCCAACACAGAGGGAACCTAAGGATGTTTTCATTGATTGAGTCTCATACTTGAGTCACAGGTCTTTTCTAAAACTATTGTCCTGCCCTCAAGAAGCAGACTAGGAGAAGGCCCTGTCTGGCACTGCTGATGCTACTTCCTCCATATGGGGTGCATGCCTGTTTAGGTTCTCACCTCCGAAAGGCCAACAATCACATTTCCCCATAGCAGCCATGATACACACTGAGGCTCCCCTGGGCCAGTTCTGCCTAAGGCTTTGTGTACATGCATCTCTGTAATCCTCATGGCAAGCCTTTGAGCTAAGAACCATCATTACTGCCATTTTGCTGATGAGAAATCTGAATCTTGTTTTGTTAATACAACTTCACCAAGAATACTAGTTAGAAAAAACCAGGCCAGGGAGGCTAACCCAAAATCTCCCAACTCTAAAATATTTTCTCTCTCATTTTAAGTATTCTCACCATTGGAGAACCACCTGCACACTGAGAATTGTTCCTACAGAGTCTTGGCCTGTTTTTGTGACAAACTCCTAGAGCAGAGAAAGCATAGCAGCATCAACTGACCCAGGCTGGCACCATCAAGCACTGCAAGATGCCACTTAGATTTATCAGCTGTTCTGTCATGGGCAGGGGGCTTACTTTTTCTGAATATCAGTTTCCTCATTTGAAAATGAATACCTAGAGGTTCAATCCCAGGCACCATATGCCAAGCTGGTCCTGCCCCCTGGGCACACTAAGCTCGACAGAGACCTGGCATGGTGGTGCATGCCTGTAATCCCATCAATGGGAAGGCTTAACACAGGAGGATCACTACAAGTCTGAACTGTGTAGTGAGATCCTGTACCAAGTACATTTTTTATAAAAAATAAAAAAATGGTTATCTGAAAGTATACATGGATACATGATTATATCTGCAAGATTATCCCTTTACAGTTTCTTTTAGATCAAGTACTTTCTCAGTACACTGGAATTATCCTATAAGCAGGCATTTATCACCACCCTACATGGAAAAATAACATTCTTCTAATACCACTTCGACTGTATCCAAAACTTTCAGCAGCAGATCTCATAAGATTACCCCGTCCATACAAACCCACCAGGACACAGTGGGTGCTTATTAGAGGGTGGTCCTAAGAAAAATTAGCTTGACATTGAGAGGCTTACTTTGGAAGCTGTGGAGTCAATGGGAGAGCTTGGATGTATTTGTTGATCAAGGCCTAGAGTTATCATGGTTACTCAAGGAAGCTGCCCCTAGTCAAAACACCAGAGCCAGTTCTCGTGTCACAAAGGTCAATGGGTTGGCAAAGCTGAGTCTGGCCTTGCAGCATAGACGCTGACTCCCTTTCTCCATTACCCTGAATCAGACTGCTGTGGGGTGGCAGCCATCTTAGCTCTTACTGTCTACCTGTCAATAACAGGGAAGCTTACTGGGTCTCAGCTATCTACCCTGAATACTACTTCTTCGTCACTTACTGGGGAATAGGCAAGGAAGCTGCAACCTAGATCTAGAACTCAAGATCTTCAGGACAAATCTATGAGATTTGTTTTATCTTGGCAGACATTACCAATTCATTCCAGCTCCCCTAAGCCCAGGCATGTTGAAAGTATACTTTCCAACATGGCACCCAGACAGCCACTACCAATGGATCAAAGATAATACATTTTTATATGAGATTTTAAAGTCAGAAACAGAGAAAGGGGAAGCAATAGCTTTGAAAAGAATAAAATGATTGGATTTGATTTATATGGTGCCCTCAAGGAAAATAAGAGAAGAATATCATTATGGAGCTATAAGGAAGAATAGCTACAAAACAGGAACTAAAGGTAAAATAACAGCAACCCCAAAAAAGATTATTTCCTAGCATATATAAGAGATTATTGAGTCATTATACATTATTAAGTAATAGTTCCTAAGGTTATAAACAGTTGATCATAGATAGTGATCCATGTTGTCCACCAACTAGACAAGCAGAATGGGAAAAGATTGGTAGACAGTTGCAATTAGAGGGCTGAGGTTAGAAGCAGGGAAGAATTTCCAGATTGGTTGATAGGGTTGTCAGCACTTAGAATGGGCCATTGGATGAAGCCAGAATCTTCTCTGAGATTCTTTATGAGCTCGGACTCTCCCTGCAATTATTGTAAGATCTGGCCTCTAGTAGATATCTGATGAACCACACTGGTTGAGTGCTTTACAAAAAAGCAGCTAATCTTTGAGAATTTTCTATGTGCCAGGAACTCCCCTAAGTGTCATACACATATTATTCTGTATAACCTCCGAACAACCTAAGAGGGTTCTATTATTGTTATGCCCATGGCACTAATGTGGACTCTGAGGCTAAGAGATTATGTGGCTTCCTAGCCACTAGGAAAATGCTGCCCTTGGCATTTGAATTCAGGCTGTTTCCCTCAAAGAATTTCTTCTCAGTCAATTAGGATAAGTTCCTACAGACCCAGATTTGGGGTGGGGGAGTAAGATTTAGTCTGTAAGGAGTAAAAAGACAAGACAGCCCTCTGAGCCTTCAGGATCCTCTATGCTTTCCCTCAGGGATTGTCCTGGTGGGGGAGGGCCTTCTACCTAACCTTCACCTCAATGGGCCACTTTTTATGTCCTTAACAACCAACCTTCAAAGGAAAGCTCCACCTTCCAAAATTTCTGCCCTGGAGCAAGTAGAACCACAGAGAACAAGAGTAGCCACTGACCAGCTGGCAGCTCTGGGCTTGGAGATGCAGGATGGGGCAGCTGGCCTCAGACTCTTCCCCTGCTCTTGTCCTCGGGGCCCACTAAATGCAGAGCTCCTTGAAGCTCTCCCCAGAGGCCAAAAGACAAAACCAAGTGTCCTGGGGCAGAGGGGTGCTGGGGATTGAATCCAGGGCTTTTCAACTGAATTACATACCCAGCTCTTTTTTTTTTTTTTTTTTTTTTTTTTTTCTCAGGCTAGGCTCAATTTGCAGTCCTCCTGTTTCAGCCTCCCAGCATGTTGGGACTATAGGGATAAATGCCATGTCCAGCTAGCTTCATCAATTTATCTCTCCTTCATCTGTGCTAAGATCCAGAACAGGCAGGCGCCCATAAGAAAGCTGACAACCTCCAAGCCCCAGTGTCCCATCACACAGTTCTGTCTCTCTGCTCCTTTGCTCTAAATAAGGAGATTTCAGACTTAAGTAAAAGGCTAAAAATCCACCCTTGGGGATTCCCAGGAGCAGGTAAAATACCTACCCCACTGGAATCTTTCAGTGCCAGGGGTCTGCATGATATGAGGACTGACTTTTCCAACACAAAACATAGGCAAACAGAGAAGGGATTTAGTTAAGTTGCAAGAGATGGTGACAGAAAGGGGTGAATGGCCTTTATGGAAATTCACAAGAATGTAATTTAGGATGCAGAGAAACAGGATTTGCAAAAGGTTACACCAGGAATTTAATTAGCCCAGATAAACAATGCCCTCTCCAGTTCTTAAGAGCTGTGCGGACAGAACTGAAGCATCGCTGTCTGCTCTTGTCACGTAATTGCCATTGCAATTGAAAAGTTCTTCTAGGTGTCTAACCTGAAGCTTTTTATAGCTCCAGCTTTAGCTCTTTTCCTCTGACAGTGTCTTAGCTGTTTTTAGGAGGAAAGAGGAAGGAGGGGAAAAGAGTGGATCAGAAAGAGGTGGGAAGAATCGACCCTAGAAGGGAAGAAAAGTATATCACCCTTTAATGCAACATTTCTGGTTTGAAAGAATTTACCCTACAGTAATGCACAAAAATGCCTAATGAGGGGCTGGCGAGATAGTTCAGTGGACTAAAGCACCTGTTTAGGCACACTCAGGCAAGCACAGGGACCCCGGTTCCATCCCAGTACCACATGATCCACCCCACCCCCAGGGCAGGCTGCACTGGCCAGAGTCAGAACATAGAGGCACACGCTGAGTAGGCTGAAACAGGAGGGTCACTATGAGTCCCAGCTGTGTAGTGAGACCCTGTAACAACCAAATACATAAAAAAAGTTTAATGAAGCTCTAGAGTGACCCCTTCAATAGTAATAGCACTACTACTAGTAGTGCTACCACCACCACCACCACTACCACCATCAATAATAATAAATAATAATAATAATAATAATACGTCTAGTGATGGAACATTTCCAAAATTTTTGTGGGTTTTATCTTTTATTACTACATATTTGCAGTGTGCAGTGACTACAATCTTCGTAGGGTGTTGAATCATATACACAATACATTTTAATTCTTTTAAATCTCCTTCCACCCTACTCCCTCCCCCTTCCTTCCACTCTTTGTCCCTTTCCCTTTTGCAAAAGAGCTACCTCCCTTATGTCCTATTTCTATCTTGCATTTTGATCTTTATTTATATTTTGCATTTTTCATAAAGGAGAAAGCGTGATATTTAAACTTGTCTCTGATTTATTTCACTTAACACTTTAGTCTCAAAGCCCATTTATTTTCCTCCAAATGTGTCAATTTTATATTTCTCTGTGGCAAAGAAGTACTCATCATGTATAAGTATTATGTTTTCTTTATCCATTCATCTGTTGCTGGACAGACCTGTGATCTATTTCTAAGTGAAAAAGTTAAGGTTTCCACAATATGATCCTGTCTAATCCCATCTGTGGTGATGATCCTTATTACTAATCATGCAATTATTTAGGCAGCTAAGCATCCTGGAGAGAAAAACATCAAATGGTTCAAAGATGCCTGTTCTGATCATCTAGTGCAGCATGACAAACCACCCAAAACTCAGAGACTAGAGCAACATTCTATGATTGTGTCACACATCTGGAGCCAACTGGGCCCCACTGGCTGAGTTGTGATCTGGCCTGCTGAAGCTGTTCCCAGGGAGCAGCAAGGATGGCCGGGACCAGGGTTCCATAGAATGGGAGTCCAAGATGACAGCTCCTTCTCGTGGCTGATAGTCAAAGCCACATGTTGATTGCTACCTTAATCAGCAACTAGGGTACCTACACATGCTCCCTCCCAGTGGGTGAGTGTCTTCCACAGAGTGTCCCAAGAGCAACTGTTCCAAAGGCCAACTCATGACTTCAGGGGTCAAGCAGCACCCTACTGGCTGTAGTCTGTTGCTGAAATGTCATAACACCAGCTCCAACAGAAAGCATGGCAGCTATGTATAGAAGGCATGGTCAAGGGTTCCAGGAGGTAGGCATGACTGGGGACCATGTATAAAGCTTGTGGCCCAATTATCTCTGGAGGATGAGGTATTGGCAGACTTTTGGCTTCCAATTTCCAATGCAGTCATTAAATGTATAATTTCAATGTTTTCATTTCCTCTGGAAAAATTCCCAGTGGGGGGATAGCCAGCTTGAATGGGATTTCCAGTTCTACTCTGTTGAGGAGTCTCCACACTGACCTCCACAATGGTTGCACAAGTCTACATTATATCATAGTGATATATGTGTACTTATGTTTATAGCAGCACAATTTGTGATAGCAAAATCTTGGAAACAACCAAGATGCCCATCATATGAGGAATGGTTGAAAAAGATGTGGATTCAAAAAAAAAAAAAAACAAACAAACAAAAAAACCTCCTAGACTATAGGTAAAGACTATTAAAAATGGGGGCCAGGGAGATGGCTCAGTGGAATAAGTGCTTCCCTGGCAAGTGCAAGGGCCTGAGTTCAATCCCTAGTTCCATAAAAAAAAAAAAAGAAAAAAAGAAAAAGATGTGGTCATTTTATACAATGGAGTATTACTCAGCTATAAAGAATGATAAATTTATATTGAAGTGGATGCCACTTGAACATTTACTCGCAAGTGAAATAAACCAGACACACAAGTGGAAATATTGTATAGTCTCCCTAGTATAAGAAGACAAAAGAAGAAATACATATAGAAATGTACAACAGCTAAAGACAATTGAGTCAGACAGTTAGAGCAAACTTAATGGCATATGCTGCAGGGTGCTAAGCAGCTTTTCTTCTTTATGGTTAACAACCTAAGTGCACAATTCAAAATTGGAGAAATAGAAGAACCGCTAGGCCAGCCAACATTTTGGCCCTAGCCTTTCAAAGTCAACGAAGCCTCAGAGCATAGGAGAAACTGTACTGTAACATCATGAAGCTCAGTTGTGCCCCAAATTTTCTGATCAAGGAGATTATGAAGCCACAGAGGAAAGAGACTGATGATGTATAGTGTGCCTGGGGAGAGTCACATGGAGAGAAAACTTTCTCTCAAGCTCCATAGAGAAAAAACTGGTCAAGCCTTGGCCATGACTCATCTGCATGGATGACACAGACAAAGGATCTACAGAGTAAGGTACAGGACTACAAGATAAACCCTGAGGGGACTTCATTGACCTCATCAGAAACAAAAGCTACATCTTTGGGTATATAGGTCTTGATCTATCTCGGTCTTAACCATCCAGCAGAAAAGTATAAAAATGAGGTATATAATGTGGGGCTATAATAATAAATTGAGCTGTAAATGGCTATAGTCAACAACTTCTTCAGATAACTCACTATTAATGTGGAATGCTACACTGTGTTGGATTGTGTCACTGAGTTCAGGCACCTAAATTGGTTTAATGACAACAGAATGCTCATCTTTGACAGGTCTAGACAAAAAAAATGGGGATACAAAAGAAGAATCATGATGTGTGTGCATAAACAGTACAGTTAGGATAAATATGCCGTGCTTCTGCATAATTCTATGAGAAGCAAGATTTGCACTAATAGTGGTTGGACAAGATATTATGTTAGCTTCTAGTACTATGGACAACCACTAGGAAAATAACAAGGTAGAAAGTATTAATTATTGAATCTGTGGTGTAATTCAGGTATAAAAAAATAATATAAGTAAACAGCTACACTCTCTTAATTCACTGATAAGAGACATCTGCTATAATAATGTCTGTAAGTATAATATCATGTATGCACCTTGTATGATACCAAGACATTATGAAAACAGTTTGTAATGTAAAACAAATGTATAATTTCAAGAGGAAGAAAAGTAGTTTTATGTTCTATCTTTCAATGCGCTGGCTGTGCAATCTCAAACAAGTAACTTAGCCTCTCTGAATTAATGGTACCAACCTTAAGTGAGATAGTGTATAAAATCATTTGAAGTGTCCTGGGCATACTAAATGCTCCATAAAGGCAACCTAATTCTATTAATATCACACACTGAAATAATTTTTGATTTTTTTCAAGTCCATGTTACTTTTATAAGAAAATAATAATTTTCAAAGAAAATATAACAGAAATAAGATTTTAAAAAATCACAATCCTCAATCTGTTTTCACAGTCTGGTTGCTTCCTCTAAGAAATCCGTGAGGGCCCCTAGTCCTCTGAGATGCAGAACATATTCCTACAGGCCTTGGCTGTCTCTCTGGAACAGACCATCCATGGTGTGGTCTTACAACCCAGCTTGTGCAATTCTTCAGCCACTCCCCAAATCCTCTGAGGTTGGAGCACAGCAAGCCGCAAAATACAGGAAATGAATTCCCCAAGAATATAACCAAGAAGCTTTGCAATCACGAAACATGGGCTTTCTATTACCTGGCAGCTTAAACCTGTCTCAGCACCATTGACAGAAAGGATTTGCTGTTTAGAAGCACTGACATTCTGATGCGAGGCTCCCTGGGGCTGGCTTGGGTGGGATTGAATGGATTTCTTCCAGCAGCGTCCCTGGGCCGGTGTGCTGGAGAGAAAAGCTGTGAAATGTAATTTCAGGCAGCAATGGTTTGGGTTTCTTACCTTGCTCTTCCTTTATAAATACACACAGACCCTGTCAACACTGCTCTTTCTCTTTGGGAAAAAATGCGCCAGTATGGAAAAGAAAAGATTTTTTCTTTTTGATGTGGGGCGTTATAGCAAATGTCAAATCTTAAGAGTTAAAGTCTCTGCCTTCTCATTTCTTTTTTGAAGAATCAACACACGGGGTCACCGGTTCCCCTCAGGCTCTCCCGTCTAGAGCTCTCTGTGCCACCCCTGGATGCTCTAAGTGATCTGGATTTCCCCTCAGGGCTCTACCTGCACAAATTACTAGAAACTTCAGGAAACATCAGATATGAATTCTTGGCAATTTTATTTGGGGTTGATGATTTGCCTAACCTAAAGCATTAATTAGGTGGGTCTAGAATATTTTTGAAGAGTTGCAATATGGAGAAATTTTAGCACCACGTTTGAAACAGGATTCATGGGGCAGGAAGACAGGGCAGCAATCACTCTGCAGAACACACAGTGCTTTTTCTGGGGAGACCTCCGATTTTAGCCATTTCTGTCTCTTAATAAGCTTAGGGGCAGGCCCACAAGAGGGATCATAGACTTTACTTCATGGAGCGAAAAAAAGGGGCTCTGATCAGGGGTGGCAGCTTTTAAGTCTAAAGAAAGGGAATCGCTTTTTTGTAGCTGATATCACTTCCCTATGACCAAAAATAAACAAAGAAGAGTTACACAGTCACAAAGAGCTGGAATCACCATCTGGCTTCCCCACTTGCCTAGTTTGTGATTTCAGGCAGATTAAAATTACACAACGTTTTCACCTGTAAAACTGGGAGTGTTACTATTTCTTTGCATCCTGTGAACGCAGGAAGCTCATTCCTACCCCGAGACCCCTTTCCATGTGTCCTTTCCGCCGCTCACAGTCTTCCCCATCATGGCAGGTCCCTTCTCTTTGGCCAGGATTTATTTAACTTACCTGCTGCTGTTCAATCTAAAGACAGTTCTTACTCATCAGACTGTCTCCTCCCTGGATCTGATTCTTCATGATGTGATTATCTGAAATTCTCTTTTCATTTTTGTGTGTAGTTATTTTGTCCTCTAAAACCACCATGGCTAAAGGGATCTTGTCCATTCTGCTGTTCCCAGTGTCTCTGATGCTGCTTTGAGCAATGCCTGGGGTAGACAATGCCCAACTAATATCTGCCGAATGAATGGATTCTCATTCTCATTCTTAATGAGTACTTACTATGTGCCAGCCCATTCTAAACATTTGCAAAAATTATCTCATTTTTGTCTCACCTCAGCCCAGACCCTCCTCTGAAGGCTTTCCCTTCACTCTGTCAACTCAGATCAGAAACTCTGCTCTCACTGCATAGGCTGTTCATCTCTTCCTCCTTAGCCACTTACAAGCCATCCCTGTACTCCTTCAGTGGAGATGTCAGATGTCTACACCACCAATTTGTACCCACCCACAGCCCATGCACAGATCTTTGCTCCCAAAAGTTAGAAGTTAAAGACTTTCTTAAAGGATTTCTGGATGAATAAAACATTTTGAAATGCTTTTTAACAGAACACAGCAAAGCTGTTTAATGAGAGAGAACCCTTAAATGCAAAAGTGCTTACAGAGCCAGTAGAAATCAATGTAAGTGTCCCTTGCCTTAATAAACCCAGTACTTCCACATTTTTCACATGCTCTTATTTCGTTTGCAGGAAACCCTCTGGCCCACACCTTTTGCCTGTTTACTTGTCTTCAACCTCAACCCAAGCTTAACTCCCTCCCTAACATTATTATGGCTCAAGTTTGTGCCTTTCCATCTTTAGTTCTTCTGGCGGTGTGCTGCTTCCCTAGTACACCATAAGTCTTCAGAAGGCAGGATTGACAATTGTTCACTGTCTCTACCTACAGCACAGATCTGAGTAGGCAACCAAAAACATTGCTGGATGCACAAGTAAAGTTTAAATGTCAGGTTTATAAATGCCTGAAATATATAGTGGAGGTTTAAATTTTTAAAATGTTATTACATGACCCGGGAGATAGCTCAGTGGCTTATGTGCCTGCCTGCCAAGCACAAGGTTCAGAGTTCAATCCCCAATACAAAAGAAATGTTATTGCAGTATGAGACACAGTGTCATTAAGCCCACTCAAAATATTGTCTCTCACTTAAAACACACCTATTCTATCATTCTTGCTATTTTCTGAAGGAGTTCTGGAGCTCCTCTTTCATGAGTCACTTAATAAGCTGTCACCAAGAACATGGTGAATGTCACTGCTGCATGACATTCAATGGAAAGACAGAGTGATAAAAGCATGACAATGTGTCCACATCCACTTTATTCTCCAGATTTGGCACCAGGTGACTGCTGGCTCTTCCCCAAAGTAAAAATGACCATGAAAGGCAAATGTTATTAGTTGAGTCAAGACATCAAGGCAGCTACAATAGTACAACTAAAGACACTCATGAAAGAGAACTTCCAGAACTGCTTCAGAAAGAGGAAAGAGCAAGGAGATGAGTGTGTCTGAAGTGAGACACACACTGGGAGATTAATGGTGCTGTGCTTTTTACTACAATGAATTTTAAAATATAGATGCTATATTTTTCTGTCATACATCATAATCTACTGTTAGGAGTGTAAGTAAATAGAACCACTTTACAGTTAAAGCCTAATAGCTAAGAAAGGTGAAAATGCTTGAACCAGAAGACATAACAAATACACTTCTATCTATACACTGCCCCAGAGAACTCTCATTTATAATAATTTCTCCTGGAGAATCATTTTGTGATTCTTAATTATAGTGGTTCAAAATAACAAAATCTTGGAACCAATTTAAATGTACTCTATATCTGTAGCTTATGTAATACATTATACCTAATTCATATATAATTGAAATTCATATAGTTCATAGAGTACTATATAGTCATTAAAATGAATAAGCTAGATGCATATATCAAAATAACTATGAAGTCTCAAAGAAATGATATAGGACTACAACAGTAGCATTTGGAGCAGTGAGAATATTAAGGACAGTAAGAGTACACAAAAGTGGCCCCAGACAGCTCACAGCCTGCAGTCACCTCTATTGACAGGGAAGAATGAAAAAGCAAAAAGAATGTGAATAGTACTATTTTAGGGGGCTCCACCTGTATATAGAGTGTCATTCCTTGTTAAAAAGAGCTGAAGCAAAGCTAGCAAAATGCTCAAATTTGTTTCCTCCGAGCAATGAATGTCAGGTGTGTGGGTATGTTTATGACACTCATTTTTGTATGTGAACAATGGTGCAATATTTAAGGCACTGCAGAGAAAGGTGCCAGGAAGGGGAGGGGACAGGGAGAGAGAGAGAGAGATGCAATTGTAGTTTGACACTGGGCCTCACACACAGGACCTGTGCTGAGACTCCCATTTGAAAGCAAGATTAACAATGTCCAAAGTTAAGGGTTGCTTCTGAGAATCAACATGTAAAATAACTTCTAGATACTGTTACCGACCTTCCAATTCAGGATGAACCCTAAGTGACTTTCTGAATGTGCCCTATCTGGGGAGACACTTGATTTAACACCGATCCGGAACTGCAGGAATACATTTTCAACACAAATTCGGCCTGAGAAAAAGAATGCATCACTACTGTTTGTATAAAAAACTGTCTATGGAGCAGGGTGTGGTGGTGCAGGCCTGTAATCCCAGCACTCAGGAGGCTGAGGCAGGACTGTTGTGAGTTTAACACCAGCCTGAGCTACAAAGTGAGCTTAAGGCCAACCTGAACTGCATAGTGAGACCCTGTCTCAAAAAGACAAAAAAAAAAAAAACTGTCTATACACACATGGCATAAAGACATACATACACATAGATTATGTACTGGCTGTGGTTGCCCTGAGGCAAACACAGAGAAAAAGGAATGTGAATGTGAATGATAGGGAGGACTCAGCTGTATCAATGGTGTCATTCCCTGTGTAAAATAGGTGAAACAGCTGGAGAGGATAGCTCGGTGAGCTAAGCACCTGCCTGGCAAGCACAAGGACCCAGCTTCGATCCCCAGTACCATATGCCATTCAGGACCTGGAACCCCAGGTGCACCATGCTGGCCACTGAAACGCAGCATGGAGACTCATGGCTGTAATCACCGGCTGAGATGGGAGGATCACTGTGAGTCCAAGCTGCAGAGTGAGATCCTGTACCAAATAAATAAATAAATAAAATTTGAAAGAGCTGAAGCAAATCTAGCAAAACATTCGAATTTGTTTAATCTGAATGATAAGTACACCAGGGATCTCTTAAAAGTCAGGTGTTTACGAAACAAGAGTGGAAGAGAAATTTACATTTTTCCACTTTTACTGCTAATTTTGCTTATGGTTCATTTTTAAATTAATCTGAAAGTCATATCACCTCTTCTCCTTCAATTCTAAACCTGCTTCAAAAGGAAAGGACTTAAAAATCTAAGTTCTAAACAGATTCCTGAGGTTATATAGCCCACACTCCTCTCTGAACCCACAGAGCAGGACAAAGCCCCTCAGCCTCATATTCTTCACATGGCCAGGCCAAAGGCAGAGGATGGCATCTGGGATCCAGAATCTAGGTTTGGTTTCTGTCGCCGTGACTTTGCACTCTGAGACACTAAAAAAGTCCCTTAAGTTCTTGGAGCTCGATTTTGTTTCTCAAGTTGTGTGGGAACAAATAAACCATTTTAAAATTATGAGGTGTGGTCTTTAAAGCACAGATGTCCCTCAAAAACATGTATTCCACTCTTTGACCTACTTGAAAGTGTTCTGGTAAACACATGCCCACAGCACCCTTCTCGACGTGAACAGCAAAGTCTTCTTTGCTCCAGAGATAAACCAGATTCTCTTCTCTTCCACAGCAAATATCTTGACAGTGATCATCCTCTCTCAGCTGGTGGCTAGAAGACAGAAGTCCTCCTACAACTATCTCCTGGCCCTCGCTGCTGCTGACATCTTGGTCCTCTTTTTCATTGTGTTTGTGGACTTCCTCCTGGAAGATTTCATCCTGAACATGCAGATGCCTCCAGTTCCTGACAAGATCATAGAGGTGCTGGAGTTCTCATCCATCCACACCTCCATTTGGATCACAGTCCCCTTAACCATTGACAGGTACATTGCTGTCTGCCACCCTCTCAAATACCACACGGTCTCTTACCCAGCCCGCACCAGGAAGGTCATTATCAGTGTTTACGTCACCTGCTTCCTGACCAGCGTCCCCTACTACTGGTGGCCCAACATCTGGACTGAAGACTACATTAGCACCTCTCTGCATCATGTCCTGGTCTGGGTCCACTGCTTCACAGTGTACCTGGTGCCCTGTTCCATCTTCTTCATATTGAACTCCATCATTGTGTACAAGCTTAGGAGGAAGAGCAATTTCCGTCTCCGGGGCTACTCCACAGGCAAAACCACTGCCATCTTGTTCACCATCACCTCTATCTTTGCCACCCTTTGGGCGCCCCGCATCATCGTGATCCTCTATCACCTCTACGGGGCACCTATCCAGAACCGTTGGCTGCTGCACATTATGTCTGATGTTGCCAACATGCTGGCCCTTCTGAACACGGCCATCAACTTCTTCCTCTATTGTTTCATCAGTAAGCGGTTCCGCACCATGGCAGCTGCCACGCTCAAGGCCTTCTTCAAGTGCCAGAAGCAGCCTGTACAGTTCTACACCAATCACAACTTTTCCATAACAAGTAGCCCCTGGATCTCACCAGCAAACTCACACTGTATCAAGATGCTGGTGTATCAGTATGACAAAAATGGGAAACCTATAAAGGTATCCCCTTGACCCCATGGGTTGGGCACCTAGTGCCTCTGTGTTATTCATTTCCAGATGGGCAGATATCCCATCTTGTGGCTGAACAGCTCTTCTTATGAGTGCTCACCTCATTTCCTATCTCCACAGATTGAGCAGCTCTCAGATGAAAATGGAAGAGAAGAAAGGAAAGCATGAATCTTGTTTTATTTATGTATTCCTCTTTACAAAATCATGCTGATAGCAAAAGTTCCTACCAGTTGGAAGATGCTGTTAAGGATCATAAGTGTCATCCTCCTGTGACCAGTAAGAGCACACAGTAGAGGAATAGTCTGTGACTTAGCACAGGCCCATCCACAGTGACTTGGAACTGCTCACTTATGGGACACACCAAGTCACAGTAGCACATAGCTGAAGCCACACTCTTCTGCCAAGAGCTGATGTTATCTATTGCTTCCCTGTGCCATTTCTAGCACCTAACAATACTGACTGATCAGGGATTTTTCCAAGGTGCCCTTTGTCCTAGAAGGAGCAGTGGCCTGAAATGGCCCTGGCACCCCTGGATGCAGAATGACATGATGGGGAAAGGGGGAGTATTGAATCTCACCCAAACTTTGGCCAGAGCTTCTGTGGAGACTCCATACCAACATAACTATGACCCTTAGGTCTAAAGTGTGGTTTTCTATTTGCCATAATGTGTAGATTTTATCTGTCTCCTCCAAAATAAAGACCCTGCCTAGTGCATGGGAATAAAGGAGGAATTCTTGAGCCCAGAAAAGAAAAAAAATATCAAGCCACTCTTGCCATTGTTTCAACCCATCTCTGTCAGCTGTAAACAATCCTCATATTCAAAATCGCTTCTTATTGCGACACAACACAGAGCTTCCTAGAGAAGTCTTATGTGTAGACTCGCCAGCCCTGCCTCCGAAGTGACTTCCTAACCGAATGTAATATTCAAGGGTCAGGAACATTAGCTCTCTGGGTATGAAAGGATGAGTTCTCAATTCCTGTCCACAGACCAGCTGGCATTGCCACGAGACCACAAATGCAAGCACAAGTGGCTTGTCTACTTGCTCTGTGATACACATGACACAGAAGACTGGTGCCACTTCTCAGTGAAGCAGTTTAATCTAGATCTTTTGCAAAATGATAAAATGTAAATGTATTTATTTTCCCTTTTAGCTGACAGGAAAAGTTCTAAGACAAGAAAAGTTTCAGGATCCAATTAAGAGGGGCTTCCCTAAGGCTTTCCACTCATGTGTGCACACACACGCACACATGTTTATTTGATTCTATGAGAGCTCTCTGTGTCTACTGATGTGTTTTGAAAGGGATATCTGGGCTGGAGTTCCTTTTATTTTGCATTTTTAAAATTTCTCTCCCAGAACCTCAGTATTTAAACTCAACCCTGTATTGGAAGAAATTTTCCAAACTGATTTTGGGGTTGCACTTTATTTTGGGGGTCAAATAAAAAGCAGACAGCCCAGGCTGGGGAGATAATTCAGTGGAATAAGCGCTTCCCTGGCAAGTGCGAGGGTCTGAGTTCAATCCCCGGTTCTGAAAAAAAATAAAAGCACACAGTGCAGCTGAGACATGTGTTTCCTTAAGTTTGAATTTTACTACATTTTGTCCATAAATCAGAAGATATGTCTTTATCCTTTTTATGGGAGTTTGCAGTAAGTGAATGGGGTTAGAAAAAGACCTCAGAGCAGCACAAACCCTAGATTTTAGCCAGTATTTATTCAATATAATTAATTCTGGGCCCTATGCGTCCTGATTATCCTAAGTCCTAAAGTTTTTAAATGATTGCAGTTGAAGGTTAGATTCTAAAGTTACTGCAAAAGAAAAATATTGACCTAGCCAAAGTTACCTGTGAAGTCTTCAGTAAAGAGCTATGTTGGAGATAACTAATTATCCATTTAAAAACCTAAGACAGCTTAGTTCGTCTCCAGCATTGGAACAGGTTTCTAGTTCTTTGGCTGAAGATAGGACTCAGTGGGTTTGAGTTTGAGGACTACGTTGCAGGATTCTAATGTGCCTCCCCTGGTACAGCAAGATGCTCCCACTAGGGCACCAAAGTTGTTCAGGAGGGCCAGAGATGCCCCCTTCCTGTCTGGCTTGCTCATTGAGGAAAGTGGCAAGCAAAGTTCCCTGTATCCCCTGCATCCCTGTATTTCTCTTGGTCTCTTTTTTGCCAAGCATGTGTATTTGTATGCGTGTTCATTAACCGTGTGTATGGCCTGATTCCACCTCACCCCCTTCTGAATGAACATTGACCAAAGGCTACCTATACTGAATATATATATATATGTTCATTTATTTATAAAACATATAGCTCTAAATAATGCTAGTATGAGCTATACATGAATGATTCAGAGTGCAATATCTATCAAGGTTAAGCAATTCCTTTCTGAGGACATACATTAAGAAGGAAAATAAGCCTGCGAATCTTAACACTCTCTACTCCATAATTTTGCTTGGATGTAAAATTAATTGTTGGTTTTTAAACAATGAGTGTGCACTGGGAGTGCTTGTTTCAGACACTCACTTATTCCTTTTCCTGACTGTAGTAGTTCTACCAAGTAGTGTCATGATCTCTTTCTCCTTCTGACTTGCTTTTGCTAAATGATATTTTAAAGTTTTTCATTCTCAAGAGAACTCTGGTGAGTTGCTGTCCTCTGTTGAAAGGGCACATGAACCCATGTAGGGCTTCACTCATTCACCTGTCTTAACATTATTTGAAATCATCTAAGTATTTTTAATTTATTATTTATGATAATAATCATGGACAATAATGCAAAAGGTTTTCTTTTTTCACTTTAAGCATTTGGCAAGCCTTTTCTTTCAGACCAGTTTTGGAAATAAAGCCTTGAATTTTGAAGCCTGTCATGTGAACAGCCGCTACTGAGAGCACCTGAGTCTGCCTTCACCTGGGTTTCTGCAATGCGAAGGCTGTTGGCTAGCACGTCCCTTGCCAGATGCTTGGACCGGACACTGCTGTGATGCTGCACGCATGCACACTACATCTTGTTGCTGAGCAACTCTGAGTCTGAAATGTCCCATGGGAAAGGGAAAGGGGAGGGTGACAGACAGATAATGAAAGACAGACCATGGGAAGGCATGAGCTTCTGTTTTACAAACACCTGCATTGGAAAGATCACTTTGCAGAGTTGGTGCCCACTATTCCAGCAGGAGGTGCTTACCTGAAGTGAATAAAAGACTGATTGTTGGTTATTTCTGCTGAAAGGATGGAATAGCAGGTCACCATAGAAAAATAGTAAATGTCCATATTTTCTTAATTAGATAATATATTGTGTTTGGACTTGTTTGTATTATAATAAATTCTAAAATGGTGCAAACGTGGTGTTTGGTACTTGGATATATGTTCAAAAAATTGCAGAATGCTGACTTTCATTTATACTAACTGTATAGGTATGGAGCACATGACAATGTGTTGGTGTATGTATTAAATGTGGAATAATTAAAACAATAATGAACATTCTACACCTGACAGTTTTTGTGGTAAGATACTGGAAATGTATTTCCTTAGTTACTATGAAGTATGAGGTATTATGGATTATTGTCAGCCTATCATGCAATACATTTCAAATCTTATTCCTCTTATCCACCTGAAACTGCACCCATTTTCCCCAGCCCCTGATAACTGTTACTCTAGTCTCCACTTACATGGATCTAACTTTCCTACATACAAGTAGATCACATGATATTTGTTAGTTATTTTGACTTACTGTAATGTCCTCCAAGTTACAGAAAGCTGACTAAAGCTTCTAAATGGTCATCTCATTTGTACATTGTTCTCAAAGCTAGAATAAACCAAAGGTTCCATGTGCCAGATATAGTTCAGAATCTAAGAACACTAAACTCTGCTTTCTATAAACATAAATTGGGTCATTTATCAAGTATAAATCTGAATTCTTTTCTTATCACATCCTACAGAGGATATACAAATACAAAGATATATACAAATATCTTTGAGACAATGATGGTTGTAATCATAACTGGGAATTTAGCATAACAACCAAAAGCTTAGAGCTTGGTATTAGTCATGTGTGAATGTCCTAGCTCACTCCTTGTAAGTTATATGGTCTCGAACAAGTCCTTGAAGATCATTGATGAGGACATCTAGAAAATGGTGCAAAGTTTAATTTTTTCAGTTGCCTACAAGATAATTTGATGCTTTTATGATAAGATGCCTAAGATTTGGAGTCAGCCATTACATTTTATTACACCTTATAGGCTGAGTGACTTTGAATAAGATTCTCAGTCTCTCTGAGTTTCCATTTCTTCTCCATAAAATAAGACTAATCAAAGTTCCAGTAAAGATGTCATGCAGTGCTTATGAGAAGAAATTTCTAAGACTCTCAGTTGCATGCCATTTTACAGGGAGGGTACTAGGCTAAAACTGGTGAGTGGCTTTGTCCTAAATGGAGGTCAAGTCACTCAACCCTTCACCCTTCCCACTCTACCACTTTGCCTTCTCTGCAAGATTCTGAGTTATCCCCCAAAATATTACAATATTTCTATGCCCTTTTTCATGTTGGAAATATTGCACACTTTTGCAAATCTTCAAACCCAGGTCATCCAAGCATGAGATACATTATCACAGCATCATAATTAAAACATTCAGCTTGACCTTTTCCTGGAAGGTAAAACATTTTTAATTGACTCTATCAGCTCTCAAACTTGCTATACATTTTCCCACATAAACCACCATCAGTTCTGACAGCCACCCACAAACTATTGTCACAATCTATCTTTCATCAGCTTGGAAAATGACTTATAAGTTGAGGGTAAGTACATAAAAGCAAAGAACTTGCTGAAAGGGTTACAAACAGAAGCTCTTAGGCATGGCAACAACATCCTCATTAATTTTCCTCACCAACTCTGGGAAGCAGGATAAAAGTGAGTTAATTGAGGTTGAACTGTTAAATAATAATCCTTTTATAAATGCATTCAGCTAAACGTGATGACCCAGAGTCTTTGGAAGTGTGTGGTTAATCTAAGTACTTGCCAGACATAACAAGGAAAAGAAGAGGTTCCTGTCTACTGGGATAAATAGATATTGTGAGTTTCCTGGGTTTATACAGAGAATGTGTCATTGCCATCCCAAAAAAAAGATGAAGACTTTATGATTTAAAAAGGTGCAAATTGGGCCACGAGAAAGAGAGATGTTTTCCCACTAACTTTCTGCATGAGGTGCCCTGTCTAAGGGACCCTATTACCTAGAACATGACAGTAACACAATATTTCTGTCCACTGGAGATGGAGCAAGAGCAGGTGAGATTTCATCAGTAGTGTGGAGAATCCTGGTTAACCCAAAGAAGAAATCACTATAATGATGTCTATTAACTCCAAGGGTTTTTCATGGTAATTGTTAGCTGACAGATACTAAAAACTATCTATTTCCATATCAGAGTGAGGCTTTAACCAAGAAATTGTTGGCCGTGGTCTGTGCAAGAGTAAGGACACCAACAAGAGCTGTTGGAACCTCTAAGACCTAGAAATAACAAGTGATGTTTCCTTCTTCAGTCATATGGAGCCATCAAAAGACAGGGCTGCTGGAAATGAGAAAGGACTACACTACTACAGAACGGGCTTTCCAGCAAGATGGCTCCATACGCAATCAGATATACATGCCAGAGACAAAGGCATGGGAATAGTGCAGCTTCCCTTTTACTTCCTGGGATACTATGTTGATACCTCCCACTGGCTAAACTCAGAGATAAGCCAGGTGGGAAGATAAGGAAGTGGCACAACACTTGCTCAGATCCTGAAGCACAAAACTGAGGAATAAACCAACAGAAAAATGAGACAGGAAGAAAGTTCAGAATAACCAGCAAAGGCCAGATCCTCACTTCATTGTCACTGAATCATTAGAGAACCAGAATAAGTTTTACAAATTATTTCATTCTATGTATTGAGATAAAAAGCCAAGCCACACGGTTACGTAATCTAAATGTTAGTAGATGATCTCTCCTCATCCTTAGAATAACTTTTGAAGAAGAGTGCCATTGCCTCTGCTTTCCAGATAAGAAAACTAAGCTTCATGAGGACTAAAGTCAGCTCACTTGAGATCATAGTGAGTGATTGTGAGTTGGTGCTAAAAGCCACTCCAGCGGGCCACCTTTACACGCATGTGTTCACAGCCTGCACTCTCTTCTCCTGAATTAGCAGCTTGGTCCCATTTGCCTTTTCATTATCCAAGGCTGATATTCACGCTAAAGTCATCTTCTTATTCCACTCACGGGGAGTCAAAAATTACTAGGGAATAATGCTGTGTGGTTCTATGTCGTGATCCAGTTTATATGTTTGATGAGATCCAGCAGAACAGGACATCAGTTTGTACATGAAATAATATAGACTCTACTAGTGAGGAAAGCACTATGTATGTGTGTGTGTGTGTGTGTGTGTGTGTGTGTATTTCTAGGGCCGGCCAGATAGCTCAGCAGACTGAAGTGCCTGCTTAGGCAGGTGCAGGAACTGGGGCTCAATCCCCAGTGTGTAGTGTTGGCCCCACCCACAAGGTATGCTGAGATGGTGAATGAGACTGGGTATAGTGGTGCACACCTGTAATCCCAGTGCTTGGGAGGCTGAAAACAGAATCACTATGAATCTGATCTGTGTAGTGAGACCCTGTAGACCCTGTACTAAGAACATAAAAAGGTACACATATTTTAAAAATACTTCTTACACAGCACTTGATAGTATTTCCAATGTCATCGTTTTGCAAATGCTTTCATGCAATTTTAACTTGATCTTTCTCTAGTTCAGGCATTGGCCCTTTAAAACAATTGCTTGAGATTCTGTCCAAGGTCCTGAAAACATTTGCCCATGGCTTTGTTAAAGACAGTATCTATTTTAAGAATTCATTTTATATGAAGATACAGAGTTTCACTTAGTTATCCCACTAGAAAAGGACTTTGGATCATATTATTTATTTTATGAAATTTCTTCGGGTGTAATTTCTTTCAGCCACTTTCCACTAAGGCCTTGCTCTAGTGCACTTCAAACCAGTGATTTTGAACATCTGGGTAACTCTGGCAAATCTCAATGATGAAAATGAGACAGTCATGCACTGCAAAGTCCCTAAGATGATTCCAGTGTTGTATGCTTGCAAGCACAAAATCTACAACTTTACATTTCTTACCATATGTATCTAGGGGCACTAAGAAGCAAAGAATATCATAATTGCCACACTTCTGTAAATGCAGCTGAATATTTGTGCAATAAAAAGATAATTACCTAGTTCTTTAAGGAAAATATTATATTAAACTGTAAATGTGAGGCTACTATGACCAAAGCCTGTCAGTAATTCTTAATACATACTCTTGTCAGAAATAATATCTAGTTTATTTTGTTAAAGACAAAATACTACCTTGAGACTTTCTCCCCAATCTAATCATAAGGAACGGTACTAAATTAGAAAGGGAAACTTTCACAATATCCATTAAATATTGAAAAGCCAAGCCCTGTGTTATCTGAATTCTTCCATCTACTAGCTATAAGCATTATGTTTTAGAAAATATTGGTCTATTAAATTGAGAGCCTTCACAGTTTCTTATTTTAGTGACCTCCCTGCCTTAGCTGCCTTTTATACTTACTTCAAGTTTTCTTAAAACTATATCCAAGTCCTACATGCTTAGATATATTAAATAAAAATCTCTAGAAATGGGCCCAAGCAATCAGAATTTTTAAAAACATACTAAGTTAAGTTTTTCTGATTTACAGTCAAGACTGAGAAACACTTGCCTTCTTACTAACATTCAGTCAACTACAAGAACTTGGAAATTATAAGTTCTCACAAACAATCCATTAGTTGATCATTCTCACTAATTTAGACTCCAAAACTGGTTGAGATTTCAATGAGAGCTAACAAATGGTACTCACCTGTTCCCCACTGAGGATACCAACAGAAAGATATTCAGGAAAAGGACCAGTAGGGCTGGCCCTGAATCTATATTATATAAACTGAATTACTACAAGGAAGTATTGGAGAACTTTGGCTGGATCCAAGACCAGTGGACTGCCTCCCTAACCAGTTTGGCTCTTGGACCATACACCCAGACAGTCTGGGACTGAACAAAAAACAGTGGTCTCAGATGGTCTTAAGCAGACCTTCTGTCTCCCATGTTAATCCATGATGTGAAAGACAGAAATGGGCCTTCAGGCCATTCTTTAGAAAGCAGGCTTGGTTCACAATACAGCAAGTGATCTTATATACAAGATAGTCTCACAGCCAGGCTCTGTCCCTCCTAGGGCAGGCCAGCTTGGGAAATGGAGAGAGAAGGTGATCTGATCATGTAGATGGAATTCCTCTTCCTAATTCTGCAAATGAGCCAAGATCTTTCTTCTCTATGAGGGACAGAGTGGAAGAAGACTAAGAGCAGTTACCTCCCAAATACTCCAAAAAGGAGGAATTAGTAATCCATGTGTAAGCAAAGGTTGAAGTACTGGAAAGAAAATGTGACCCACTGTCCTTGTTCCTCATGACCTAGAGAATATTGCAAAAGGCTCCAGAAATTTCATAATCATCAAAAAAAAAGCAGACATTCTGGTGTGTTGTATTGTCAAAACACTAAGAGAAAAGACAAGAAAAAGTTCTCCTGATCCTCCTGGAACCATGCCTCCCCACATTATGGCTGGGCTGTTGGGCATTTTTGAGGACAGAGAGCCTCCACATTTGTAAATTCATCTTTCCAGCTCTTACACAATTGCCTGAAAGCTCTGGCCTCAAAAATAGTTTTAACTGACTGGTTAAACTAAGAGGGGCCAGAGAGATAGCTCAGTAGAATAAGTGCTTACCTGGCAAGTGCAAGATCCTGAGCTCAATCCCCGGTACCACAAAACAAAAGGAAAACACTGGCCTGCCATGCCAGCCCCACCCCTGGGATGTGCTGAGATGGCTATTGAGACTGGGTGTGGTGGCACTCGCCCAGTAATCCCAGCACTTGGGAGACTGTACACAAGAGGATCACTACAAGTCCAATCTATGCAGTGAGACCCTGTACACCCTGTCCTAAACACACACATACAAAAAAAAAAAAAAAAAAAAAAAAAAAAGATAACATAAAGTAGTTTCAGGAGTGAGCAATGATAGTATCCCAATCAGGTAATCTGAAGCATTGCATGTTCCGAATGTAGCAGGTTGGTGCTAAGGAAGTGTGTGGGTCAGGAAGATTCTGTTCTGAATCCTGGCTTCACTATTTTCCAGCTATGAAACTGTACAACTCACTTTCAGTCTCTGAGATTCAGGTGTATCATCTGAATACAGGTGTAGAATTATACTGACTCCAAAAAAATAGGGTGGAAAATAATTACATTTTAAAGCATCTGGAAATTATAACTGCATTAGAAGATTGTATTATTATTTCATTCCCTGTAATGTGGATAAGAAGAACATTGCATATTCCAGGAATTCTCAAAGTAACTAAGTCTACTTTGAGCTGATGCAGCTACTACCAGGAAAAAGGAATTTATCTGTACTTTATTCCAGCTCCCTCTCTCTTCCAAAGTAGAGAAAGCATATCATTCATTTTCAGTCATCCACTGAAAGTCCCTGAAAAAGACAGAGGATGAAGGTTTTAAAGAAAGAAGGCAGCCCATCCATCACTCTGCACTCAATTTAAATGCCATGAAATGTGGTCCCCAGTGCCACCCTACTTTCTTACATTCAAACAGTGTTCACTCACTGCTAATATTAGAAATAAAACTTCAGGATGAACTTGTGGCAGTTGCATAAAAGCCACTTGCCTGTCTCATTAGGGTTGCTATCACTTGGCTCCAGCAATGACAAAAAAGGAAATAGTCCTATTGGGGGGGCTGAGTGTTGATACAGGTCACTTGTCCCCCAGTATGTCAAGTGTGTCTCCAAGGCTTGAAAGAGGATATAAATATTCCTCAGCCGGAGACAAGCATTTCTTATTATTATAAATTAATCTTAGAAATGGCTGATTTCTAAGAGGTTGTAAGGAAATAACTCCTTGTTACTGCCTGTGTGCTCTGCATGTATCTCATTGTCTGGGGCATGATGATGTGATCTGACACAGCTGTCCCAGCAAGGTCCACCTGAGAAAGGCCATAACCATGAGGGGAAAGGACAGGGTCTTCCCCAGAGGGTAAAGTCATCATAGCATCTGTCATCAGGCAAGTAAAAAGGATATGGTTCTCGGAAGGCAGGAGACAGGCCTGGCTTCTGTATGTCTTGATTTGGGTAGTCTAGATATCTACATGAGTTGTGTGGTTTTGGTTTTGGAGCTTTGGTTTGTTTGTTTTTGCTGAGAGGAATGCTAAAGGTGAGAATTAGGCTGGAGACAGAGGTCTAGGACAGGCTATTTTTCCTAAGACCCCATAAATGTGACAAGGTTACTTGGAGACTACATCTGACTCTTTTTAAACTTTGACTGCATTCTTAAGGTTCTGTTTGTTGGTTTAGTACAATATTCCCAGGCATTTAGCAAAGTTTTATTTCATTATTTCACCAAGACTTTGTTAAACAGAAATTTTAAGTAACAGTATACCTCCAACTAGGGCATACCGTCATCATTCCTTCTTCAACAAGAGATTCTTTTAGCCATTCTTGGATTTAATGACTTTATCTCCTCAAGAGCAAGAGGATTATGTTACAGGAGCTTTAGATGTTTGAGTTCAACAATCCGCAGCCTCCCTAGTCCTTACACTTCAAAACGACAAGCCTCTCCTGGAAACCACTGACTTCTCAAGTGGCTGGACAAGAGTCCAAAGAGATGTGTTTCCTTCACCCCGCTGCCTTCCTTAGCTCCCTATAGGATGCAACCTCCAGAGTCAATGTAAACACTTCCTATAGAGGAAGAGAACTTTTTCTTCCAAATATCCTATAAGTTGCAGAAATTGTTTCAGTGGCAGATATTGGGAGGGAAGATTAAAAGAAGGGACTTGGGAACTTAAAAATTCTTCCAATTAGCAAAGCCTGCTTCAGTCTATTAATGTTTAATTGTCTCTTTCCCTTCTTTGGAACAAAAAGCAGTCCTTGTTCTCCATTTCAGAGTCCTCAGTAAATTTGCAAGGAGTTCTTAAATTGTATCATTTTCTTCTCTAACTGAAACAATTTTGATAACTCTCTTAAAGTTACTTTTTTAATCCAAATACTGCAACAATTCCTATGCCTCTTTTCAAATATACTCCAAATATTAATGCTACATCTGTGACCCACAGATCATTTTATTGCTTGTACCTTGCGTCTTTTATCTGCCTTTCTAAATGAGATAACAGTCAGGCAGAGCCTAATCAGGAGGAAAATAATTTGGATTAACTTAGATGGTTTTTAAAATATTATTAGCACATTTACATTCATGCAGTTTAAAATCTTCTTGTGGAGTGATTACATGAACATATTATAGCCTGTTTATCTTTAATCTCTCTCCCTTTCCTTCTCCTCCCCCTCCTCCTCTGAATCCCCTACCACCTTTTTCATATTTATTGATAGTATTTGCCTAAGCATATGTTAGGGCACTTATGTTTATATTGACTGGAGACATTAGGCATGGCTTACGTGACTTAAAATAATTACAACAGAGTCAGACATAGATTCTTCCATTTTTTCATTCATTTGATCAGTTCTGTCAGGGATATGCTTGTATCAAACTAAGACTTGAAAGGTCAACAACAGTTGCAGTGCATTTGTTGACATGGAATGGTCATGTCTCATCCCTTCTGAAAAACCATCCACACTTACCAAATGCATAATTCAATGGTCTTTTAGCACTAGTAGTACTTGTGTTGTAAATATTCACAGGTTGCCCTACACTTCTTTACATACTATCAAGGCACAACTCTTATGAATCTATACTAGTAGAATGTCAACAGAATCAAAGAAAACGAAAGAGAGGATAATAATGTACACATGGAGGTTTATCCTTTAAATTCTACAACGTGAGAGTAAATCTGAAATGAGACTCACAAATCTAAACTATTGAACCCTCCTCAGCACATTGGAAAGGATGTAGTTCTTGAAAATGTGGATTTTTCTTGTAACTTGACCCTCAACACAAGGTCTTCAGCTGGTCCTCAATTGAATAGATCTTTTGATGCAAAGTGATGCCTTTGCTATTTACCATATATTATCTTATTAACGGACTTTTTTTTTTTTTTTTTTTTTTTTTTTTTTTTTTTTTTTTTTTTTTTTTTTTTTTTTTTTTTTTTTTTTTTTTTTTTTTTTTT